>JAAGNO010015214.1:1556-14652 GCA_033439905.1 Ceryle rudis
CTATCCTGGGCCTGGAGGAAGTGGTATTTAAAAGTTAACCAACTTTCTTGGGATCCTTTACCCTCCAGAGTCCTAGCCCATGGGATTCCTGCAAGCAGATCTTTGAAGAGTTCAAAGTTAGCCCTGCAGAAGTCCAGGGTTGTAATCTTAGTTACTGCTCTACTTCCCCCTTGTATAATACTAAGCTCTACCATATCGTGATCGCTATCGCCTAGGCTGTTCCCAACCCTAATGTCCCCAACCTGTCCTTCCTTATTAGTTAATACAAGGTCCAGCAGTGCACATCTCCTTGTTGGTTCCTCCACTACCTGCACCAGGAAATAATCATCTATACACTGCAAGAGCCTTTTGGACTGGGTAGGCCTGGCTGTGTGGGCTTCCCAACAAACAGTAATGTGATTGAAGTCACCCATGACTACCAGCAGAGTGTTCTAGAGGCCACTTCCAGTTGACTGTAGAAGGCCTCATCAACATCTTCTTGGTTTGGTGGTCCATAGTAGACACCCAGAACAGTTTCACTCCCTTTTCCATGTCCCTTAATTTTTACCCACAAGCTTTCAACCTGTTCTACCTCCCCTCCTGGATAGAACCTAATACATTTCAGTTGCTCTCACACATAGAGAGCAACACCACCGCCTCGCCTTGCTGGTCTATCTCTTCTGAATAGTACATAGCCCTTCATAACAATATTCCAGTCATGGGAGCTGTCCCACCACGTCTCAGTAATTGCAATTATATCATAGTCATGCATCCTAACGTATATCTTTAACTCCTCCTGCTTATTCCCCATGCTCTGTGCATTGGCATATAAGCATTTCAGAGAGGGAGTAAAGTTTTTTGTTTTCAATCTTTTCATTCAACCATTTTTGGCCACTTCCGTGGCCACCATCCTACCAGTGAGCCCTGTGTGTCCGTAGTAGCACATACCACCACTGTTTGCCTCAAGTGGGATGGCAGACTGAAGGCCATCTCCAGGCTCATCTCTAGTGAGTCTGGTTTTATCCCCCGCCCCCTTCGAGCCTAGTTTAAAGCTCTTTTGACGAGCTCTGCCAACTCCTGTGCAAGGATCCTTTTCACCCTTTGAGATAGGTGCGCTCCATCTGCTGCCAGCAGACCAGGAGCCTTATAAACTTCCCCATCATCCCAAAGTTCCAGCTGCAGCACCGGTCTCTGAGCCATGTATTAATCAGGTGTGTTTTCCACCCTCTTTCTGTATTTTTCCCTACTACTTGAGGGATTGCTGAGATCACTACCTATGCACCTGAGCCTCTAACTAGTTGCCCCAATGCCTTGAAATCTCTTAATTCCCTTGGACTTCTCTCTGAAACCTCATCATTACCGACCTGGATAACCAGCAAGGGGTAATAATCAGATGACTGCACCAGAGCAGGGAGCTTCCTTTTTACATCTCTAACCTGAGCCCCAGGGAGGCAGCAGACCTCCCTGCGAGATGGGTCTGGTCTGCAAATGGGCCCCTCTGTTTCCCTCAGCAAAGAGTCACCCACTACAATCACCCTCCTTTTCTTCCTTTTTGGGGAAGTCCTAAGGTGTGGGGGTGAGTGACAGGCCCTGGGTGACTCACTGGATGAATCCTTGTAAAAATCTTCATTGCCTTCTACCTCCAGAACCTCATACCTATTCTGCAAGCATATTTGAGGTGGGGGTGTAGGAAGGGAAGGGGTATGCCTGCGACCCCAAGCAGAAACCTGCTTCCACTGACTTGCCTCTTGTGACTCCCCTGATGGACCTTCATCCCTATTGTAATTTGTTTGTTGCTCAGGTTCTAGAGCTCCACCCCTACAGGGGGGAGTAAGGGGTAGGACTTGCCTGTACCGCTGAAATGGGACCTGTCTCAATTTCTCCTTCTCTCTTGGGTCCTCTCCTTTTACCTGGTGGCAAGGGAAGAGGGGATCTTCTCCTCCTTGCAGAGCTCCCCATTTGTTCTGCAAGAGCACTGCAGGCAGAGCACTTCTTAAGAGAACACACCTGCTCTGTTTTTTGTGCCACATAGAGACCAATGGTTCCATGATATCCTCATTGGAAGGCGCCTCAAACTCAAGGGGTCCATAAACCAACAAGTGAGGGAAATGGTGGAGGAGGGGGAGGTGGCGGGAGGATTCTCCTTCCCCTCTGAGCTGGGACCTGTCTCCAAGCCTCCCCTCCTCGGTCCTCCTTGTCTGCTCTTCCTGCCTGGTGACAGGAGGAGAGGGGGTCCTCCACTTCTTGTAAGGCTTCTTCCTGCTGCCTTGGCCCAAGGGTGTGGCTCCACCAGCCTATTTCGGTTTCACAGTCTCTGATTATTCTCAATCTTCCTACTTCTTCTTTCAGCTCTACCACCTGCCTGAGCAGGTCATCCATTTGGTCACACCAAACTTCAAACTTCATCTAGCTCAAGTGCCAGGCTCAGGCACTCACCACAACCAGAGACCTGCACAGCTGTGTGACTGTGCAGGAGCTCTGTCTGAGTTCCCACTTCCTTACTCCTCAATGTGGCTCTCGGACGTGCTATCACCACGACTCTCTGTCTGGGAGGGAACCAACCCCTGTGTGCTGATTCCCACACACTCTGCTCACGCCCCCCTGGACTCAGCTGGTCTGACTTGCGCTACACCCTGCGAAAGTTAGTTGCCTCTGGCTTTAGCTGGCATACGCCTGCGGGAGGCTGTCATCCTGTCTTTTTGAAATAGTGTTTTCTCTCTAAATGAAATGATTACCTACCTTCAACATTGTCTTTCTCTTACCAGTCTCCAATATAATTCTTTCAGGATGTATAGAACTTGAGTTCTGAGGAAGATATTTTCGACGTGTCCCTTTATAATTTCCTTTTTGCTCTTTATTTTCCATGAAAATTATGGGAAAATTCTATTTTTATGGGGAGTTACAGTCAGTCACACCCTATATCTAATAATCAAAGCTGTTTCCAAGGATTATCTGCAAGAACATTTTTTTTTTTAATCTTGCTGTTTACCACTTCGTTGTGAATGATAAAAAATGAACAAAAACTTCAGTAAAGTGTATTCTTTTTTATCACTTCTTTTTTTTACATTTGAGATACCAGAATTGCAGCATAAGAATCAGTATTATTTCACCTTTGTCCTCACTCACACACATTTCTTTGAGGGATGACAGCTGCAATATATCTCAGGTGACTTGTATGGTGATCTGCCTGTAACTCTTTATCAAAGACTCATGTTTCTACTGGAAAGCAAACAAAAAGACATGATTTTTTTCCCTTATTAGAGGTTGAAAGAGCAATGGCACAGTCTTTCTAATGCAGGAAACATTACAACATAAGACCAATTCATTTTGCTGTGCTACAGTTCAGCTTTTTTCTCCAAGTGATAAGTGCTTAAAAAGAAATGCAAAAAATATGAGCTGTATTTTGTTGTTTGCTTAGATTTCTCCAGAAGAAAAAAAAAAGCCAACAAAAACCAATCAACCAACCAAAAAAACCCCAAACAAACCAAAAGAAAACAAAAACCAAACCAACAAACAAAAAAAAAGGAAAAACAAAACAAAAAAAATCCCAAAACAATCAGAACAAAATAAGCAGTCCCACCATTGCTGAAATACTTAGTTCTCCTATTAGCAATTTTCTCCTGGTAATGAAAAAGATTCAAATTAGAGCCCAGTAAAACCAACTGGAGTCAAGAGAAATGCTCCTGGAGACTTTAGTGGGAAGCAATGATTCAGAATATTCATTGCCAATGTAGATTGAAGCTGAAGCTGAAATGAGGTTGATGATAAAAGTAAGGAGAGAGCTGAATCATAACATAATCTCCCAAACTTATGTAATGAGAAGCTCCCCCTATCAGGTAGTGCTTAGTGGGTGGGCAAAGCAATGCACTATCTTTTCTCCCTCTGTCCTCTGTGTCAAACTGTGCTGGGCCTGCACCAGCCAGATGGCTAAACCTCTCCTGGAACAATTCTAGAGATGCCTTGTCACACATTTACAGGAAGCTATTAACTTTATACACCTTGATTGAGATTCTTAGATGGTACCGCAGAATGGTAGAATGAAGAAAAAAGATGCCATTTATTCTTGTCAGCAAAAAAAACATTACACAAAACGTCTGTCCAGCTGATCCGACAGGACTTCCCAACAATAATAAGGTTGGCTACTGCATAAATGTCTTCTGAGACAACTGGCATGAATAGTCTATACAGAATGACTGGGAAATAATTGTTCACCATTTCTTATAATACAATGCAATACAATACAGTACATTTAAGAGTTACTCATCTAAGTGGAAAAGCCATCCTTGGCTCTCCTTTTGGTAAGTGGTAGCTCCAACAGAATCATCCATTTCACCTGTCCTAAACACCTACATTAGGATAAGCTGTATGGCCCGCAGGGAGTGTAAATTTTCTTCCACCGACTGTACAAAAAAGAATTGATGGTGATTTTCTTGGAAAACTTTTAGAAGTGTAAAAGAGGTCCATAGTGCATGAAATTTGAAGTTGTCAGGGTCCTAATAAGAGTCAATATGATTTACGTTAGGTGCTGTGTCCGCCACATTAGAACTAATCCATATATAACTTGAAAATAATGACAGAGCATTAACCTTTGTTGAACATTCAGAGTGCTACAACTCTGTCTGAATAAAAATGTTCTGATCTAAGGTGAAACCTCATCCTTGTGCAAACTAAGATATCAATCATTTGCAACGTTAAATGCAAAATATTGATTCCCATTTTGCTGGCACAATGGTTTAAATTAATTAAGAAAAAAAAAGCCTACAAAGGGAAATGCTGGTTTTATTGAATTCTAATGTTTACTATTTCTGTCATAATAGTAATAAAAAACTCTCCATTACGATTGTACTACTGAACTAGATACTGCATAAATTTGAGAACACAGATTCATCTGCAAAATCATAAATCTAAGGGAGAATAATTACAACAGACTTTTCCTCATAGCCCCATCGAAACAACTTTTTTTTTTTTTAATTCAATCATAAAGATGTGAAGGATTGCATATAATAAATATTGCAAAGTCAGTATATTTGTCCTTTTAAGTAACATTTTGGAATGTCCTGAGCACTTGAAGGAAATATGAAGGAATTTTGAAGTTGACTTTGAAGGAATTTTTCTCTGTAATCACAGAACTGCAGGATTACGCTTCAACATGGTTATAGAGATTTACTTGGCTGCTGCTGAAGCTCTTGGGGCTTTCATGGTATACAACCCAAAAAGAAAATAAACAAGGAACAAACAAGAACCTCCAACTAATGCAGGAGAGTTCTGCAGAAACCTGCTCAACTTCCAAACCCTCAGCCTTGATCTGGAACAAACACAAGACTTTGTATAGCAAGCAGTTCTCACCCTTTTTTTGATTTGTTTCTTGAAACAAAAAGGATCAGAAGGAGAATAATAAGAATAGCCAGGTAGTTGATGGAATAAAAACTGACCTTAACTAAAAATTACAGAAATTATAAATATCTCATTCCATTACTGGTAATTGCTCATAAAATATCATAGTCATATAATAATCTCACATTTTTCTAAGAGTTTGGAAAATAATTTTACTGTATATGGTTAAAAAATCCTATATATTAAAAACTAGTTGGATTTTATTGGCTTGATGACAACAAAATCTTTCAGCTTTACTCATGGGTGAAGGAATAAGTTTGGTTTGATTTAAATAGTATAAATAAGAGGTATATCCTGGATCTTCTGACCATCATATTGATTTGTTCACAAAATTGCCTCATTATCACTTTGCTGTTGAAAAAGAATTGTATGCGATGGTAAACACACTACAGTATGCATAGTGTGTCCAAAAAAATTTGCATATATAACAGTATTGCTCCATTTGGTTTGTGGTTTTCATTTTAAATGTAGAAAATGTTATTAGTAGATGGAAAAGAGTTAACCAGCTTTTATAAAACTGTTGATTAATAGTCAAAATCACCAAAGGTAGAGCTGTATCTTCAGCACAAGTATTTAATGTAGTTTTATTCCTCACAGTTCCTGGGTGAATAGCCATTGTGACCTATTACATTTTCATTAGTAGATGAATTCCTGAGACCTTCCATCCGTATTAGTGCCAGACAGACAGCTTTCAAAACTATGTTCCTAAAACTAAGCTCAGTGCTGCATGATGCAGAACATGTTAGTCTAGCCAAAGAACAAAAGAGCAATCAGAAGAGCATACTAATATTTAACAAAGCAAGGTACACTAAAAAGAATGAAATCAAATTTAGCTTTGTTAGTCACACAATTACACTTCCATAATGACTAGATGTTTTACTGGGTCGGATCTAACAGCTATACAGATACCATTAAGATTAGGTACCCAAATATGTCTTTCCATCAACTGAAACACCAAAAAGCGCGTAACTTGGCAGCTTTTATTTTGGCAATTTGCTGCCTTATATCTTCTTCTTCCAAGCCTCCCAACTGTGGTAATGTTTAAGGAGGGGTTGTCTTGTTTGCTTTAATTAATATTATTTTTTTTCCCCTTTAAACTTGCCGCCTTTAACTGTAATACTGCAGGAAGCAGTTTTTTAATGTTTGGCACTCTGTCAAAAAGCTAAATACCTTTTTCCCGAGAAATCTCAAAACAATATAGGTTCTAGACGTGCACACAGCCAAGACATTTCTTTTCAAGAGCTCTTAAATATAAGGACGATCAACAGGGATGAGAAAATTCAATTGGAAAAGTACTGATACAGAAATATTTTTCCCATGTTGTAACATGAATTTGAAGATTCTTTACCTAAGTATTGAGTTACGCGTGAGTACACTGTGAGGCAGCCACCCTCGAGGCATAGTACAGCTGAAGGTGTAGAGGAGGCAGCTCCCCAGAAGAGTTATAATTTACTGCTGACACACCTACAGAAATTATAAAATGTCGGTACAGCACATCTTGGTGTG
Organism: Ceryle rudis; assembly: GCA_033439905.1. Classification (NCBI taxonomy): domain Eukaryota; kingdom Metazoa; phylum Chordata; class Aves; order Coraciiformes; family Cerylidae; genus Ceryle; species Ceryle rudis. The sequence goes on from JAAGNO010015214.1 coordinate 8,436, forward strand.
GGAGAAAAATATACAGCCGAGCAATGTTTCCTCTAAGAGCCCTTGTTTTCCAGGGTTTATGTCTGCTCTATATTTTCAGTGAGTTTGAATGCTTTTTTTTTTTTTTTTAAATCAGAATTATCATGCTAATGATGCTAATGACATTTACAATCCAGCTGCTGTGTACAACTCCTCCAGAGGAATTCTGTGGAAGGATTCCAACTCCTTCTTTCTTTACATGTTTATATATATGAAAGAAGTTATGGTGGTTTTGGATAAGGTAGAGTTGGAACGACTTGCATCTAGATGTCTTTTGTTGTCCACAAGGAAAACCTGGGTGGGTGTCTGGGCCTCACTACTCCATTTGACATCTCTTTCTTAGATGTTAGTACTGATACAGCTTTCAGGAGGGAATGTGTTCTTGGTATGAGATACCACTAATGTCAAAAGGGTACATCACATAACGACACATTTTATCTTCTAAGTCTACAGACAAAAAGTTCTAGGAGAGCTACTTCTGGTATGGTCTGTTTTGTGGGAAGAATAACAGACTGCCAGGAGATCAGGTGGAAGAAGAATGTCACTTCAGATAACCTTTTACACAATTTCTAGAGGGTAGCAGCTTCCTATTACTAACAGCTTGACAGATGAAAATATGAAAGGAATCAATACTTTCTGATGTATTTCTTAGAGAATGAACACCCGGTCCTCAATGGACACCTTCAAAGGATTGTCTGCAAGTGCTGGACCTTTTAAAACAAAAAACTTAGCATGAAAAATTTGATAGCTGAGGAGCATTTTTAATTACTGAGCAAGTTCGTTCCTCTGTCAGAAATAAATGTGTTTCAAAGGTATTCAGTGAGGATCTGTACGAACATGTTCACAGTAAGCAGAGTCACACCCTGCTGCATGGGGCTTACACCATGAATCAGAGACGGAAATACATTTTGAAAGTTTGGCTTGTGTTTTTTTGCAGAGTGTAGCTATCCCACAGTAGTCAAAAAAATTATGTGAAAACTTTTCTTGGGAATAAGCTGAGGACATTTCCTTGTTTGTGCAATGTTCACCTTATCAGGAAACATTGCCTTTGGGATATTACTCTTCCAATTAGTAAATCCCAGCACAAACTTCACAACATCATGAAGTGCCTGTTAAACATTCTGTCAAGAGAAGAGTAACAACAGATGACTGACCATCTACAGCAGGGGGTAAAGAAATGAATTAAAAGATAAACATTAAGAAATGCCAAAGACAAAAGTAATTACAAATCACATAGAATCCTATTTTAGCCACTCGAGAGTTAGCCTGTAAGCATTACACTTAGACATCTCCTGGTATCCTTCTGATGAAAATTAAGCTTGTGTTGTTGTTCAAATTAAGATATTATGAGCAATAGATTTAAAGCAAAGAATGTTTAAAATTTGATTCACTGACTGACATATCTATATCCTGAGTTTATCTGTTTGTGGAACAGCTGTTCATAAATGGCTCTGCAGATGAAAACCTGGGTTCAACCGCTGACTGTCCTCATTGTCTTGGTTTCAAGAGAAAGAAATATTGCTGATAAACCTGTCCAACAGCACACTGCAAAGGGAAACAAACATATCAATAAATGCCTTTGCAGATGACAAAATCAAACCAGAGAGAGGTAATATAATTTGCCCAAGGGAGATAAAGGGCCAAAAGCAGAAGGAGGAATAGTTCTTACTCTTCTCATTTGGGTGAGTTTGTCTGATTCACAGACATGTGTACAGCTAGGAATGGTACCACAGAGGATGACACCTTTAACTTAGACCTTGAGGACAAATTATGAAATTCAACAAGGACAGACAAAGGCAAATAAGCCCTGTCAGCAATCCAGGATGGAGCCTGGCTGCTTGAGGGGCAGCTCTGCTGAAGAGGCCTGGGACGTCCTGGTGGGCAGCAAAATGAGCTTGAGCCAGCAGTGAGCCCTGGCATCAGGGACAGCCAGCATCACTTAAGGCTGCACTAACAGAAACATGGCCAGTGGATCAGGGTAAGGTTTCACAGAATCATAGAACAGTTTAAGTTGGAAGGAATCTTAAAGATCATCTATTTCCAATCCCCCTGCCATGGGCAGGGACACCTCCCACTAGCCCAAGTTGCTCAAAGCCCCATCCAACCTGGTCTTGAACACTTCCAGGAAGGGGGCATCCACAGCTTCTCTGGGCAACCTGTTCATGTGTCTCACAGTAAAGAGTTTCTTCCTAATATCTAATCTAAATCTACCCTCTCTCATTTTGAAACGGTTACCCATTGTCCTATCACTATACTCCCTGATAAAGACTCCCTCCCCATCTTTCTTGTAGGCCCCTTTTAACTACTGGAATGCTGCTATCAGGTCTCCCCAGAGCCTTCTCTATCCTGAACAACCTCACCTCTTTCAGCCTTTCTTCATAGGAGACACATTCCAGCCCCCTTATCATCTTTGTGGCCCTCCTCTGCATCCACTCAAGCAAGTCCATGTCTTTCTTGCATCAGGGGGCCCATACCTAAACACAGTACTCCAGGTGAGATCTTGCCAGAACAGAATAGAGGGGGAGAATCATCTCTCTCGACCTGCTGGCCATGCTTCTTTTGATGCAGCCCAGAATATGGTTGGTCTTCTGGGCTGCCAGAGCACATTGCCAGCTCATGTCCAGCTTCTCATCCTCCTGTATCCCCAAGTCCTTCTCTGCAGGGCTGCTCTCAATCCTATTGTCCCCCTGCCTCAGTCCAGGTGCAGGACCCTGTACTTGTCCTTGTTGAACCTCATGAGGTTTACACAGGCCCACTTTCAAGCTTGTCCAGGTCCCACTGTATCCCATCCCTCAGGCATGTCAACTGCACCACTCAGCTTGGTGTCATCTATAAATTTACTGGGGGTGCACTCAATTCCACTGTCCACATTGCTGACAAAGATGTTAAACAGTTTATTTCCCTTTGTTTAACAGTCATTAGACCACATATACAATACGGCATCCAGTATTGTTTCCCCTCCAAAAAAAGACAAACATTGATAAACTGGAGTGATTTCAGGAGAGGCCACCAAGATGGTCAGGTCTGGAGCACATACCCAGACTGAGAAGAGACTGTGAGGAGAGGCTGAGCGAGCTTGTTCAGCCTTTAGAAGACACAGTGCCATGGGTGACCTATGGGCAGGTTATCGAGGAGATAGAGACAGGACCTTCACAGTGGTGTATCACAGGAGGATTGGAGCAAGTTGGAAGGTGAAATGGGAGGTCTGGAGTGGATATAAGGAGAAACTTTGTCACTCTAAGTATAGCCTGGCAGTAGAGCAGGTTGCCGAGAAAGAGGTTGTGTAGTGTCCTTCCTTGGAGGTTTTCAGACCCACCTGAGTAAAGCCCTGAGCAACATGTTCTGACCCCACAGCTGACCCTGGTTTGAGCAGGGGGCCTAGCTAGAGACCTCCTGAGGTCCTTTCACACCTGAACTATCGTGTGATCATATGACACTGTGGGACTATAACTTATGTGAAAATTTTGTACTGGCAATAATTCTAGACGTCATAGCATGCAACATCCATGTTTTGTACAGTATTCCTGAATAGGCTTTCACACTTTCAGACTAAGGGAAGTGAAAAATATGCGCTTAAAAGTATGAATTAGTATCGGTAAATACTGTTCAAGAAAATGAATACTTTCCAATAGTTAGTATTAAAGAAATGCATAATTACCATTCATCTAATGTTCTTAATATTCCATTTGTGCCATTTTAAGGGTATCCCTTTCATGTCCAGCTGATGGGCCTCCACTCTAGAAAAACAACACTCTTTGTTGAAACCACAGTAAAAAACAAGTTTACTGACTTTGTTGGCAGTGTTCAGTACTATCCAGTTTCAAAATACACTAGGGATTGCTCCACATAATTGTGGGTGAATTATTTCTGTAAATGCTCAATTACATTGGCATTGCTTGTGAGGACAGACCATTTATAATCATTTTATTGTCTTCTTCTTTTTTTTTTTTTAATTGAAGCAACACGTATAACATATAAAATCCCTATGGATCATCTGACCTGATGCTTCAAGGATAATATGGATTTTTTGGACAGAAATGAGCTTCGTTCTCATGCAGTCCAAAGCTGCTTCTATCTAACACTAGGGTCCATCATCAGAGTAGCTGGCTTGAATTTGTGCATTTCTGTCAGTACTAATTTCAAATTGCTCTCGGTTCTAGTTCCAAAAACCCACCGCTGCAGTCCTCTTCAAAGATACAGCCCCTGATGCCATATGTTAAGCAAAGATGAACTCTACTGGTTCAAATCTGCTAGATGTTGATTCAGACATAGCTGATCCACAAACTGTGTACTTCCAGGGGTTTTATGACATAATGAAATCCTTTGCTACAAACCATGATGAAAAGAGTGGCTCACTACTAAATCTGGACCTCTTCTCACACATCTGCTCAGAATAACTGCCTGACTTTCAACCTAATCAGACCACAGGGTAATCCTATATAATCTAGCAAGGACTGACAATAAGATGCTGGCTCCAAATATATTTATATATAAACTAAAACAGAAGCTTAAATGAAAAACTAAACATCTTCACATGATTACTTCATTGTCATTCTTCTTTCTTTTCGTAAGTGTTCCAGAAAGCTACTAATACTGGTATAAAGAGGGATTAATTGATAATAGTAGTGACTGAAATGCAAGGCTGCTTTTACAATAGGGCTTCTGTCTTTTCACTTGTGGCTCCAAGTGAAGCCTATTTCCTATACCAGGCTGTTGCATACTCTGCTGCTTAAAACTTTTTCTCTTCTCCTGAGCTGACTCTGGTGCTAACACTTATCTGCTTCTGCTGCTATTTGGTCATTTAAAACAAGAAAAGCAGTAGTGAATATATATTTTTGGCTTAAGGATAGCTTTAGAATTAACCTGATTCCAAAACCCTTTAATTAGTTATAGGGGATTGCACACTTGGGGAACCTAATGATGAAACAGCTCAGTCTTAAAATTGTTATTGTTTCAAGTGATTCACCTCAGAATCAACCTGCCATTTGTACAACAATTCATTCTTCATTTTCCATCCCCTTCAAAATTTCCAATGTCACTTCAAATCCTGCAAATTTCGTAAATCAGTAGGTTTGCTTCTTTTCCACTTGCAAAAAGATAGTATCCAGAAATACATCTAAACTTAACTTCTTTCCTTATGTGTAAACTAGAGTAATGACAAATTCATCTAAATGTGAACAAAGCTTTATAATCAAGGGGATTCTCTGAATCTAAAGAAAGAACATGGCACATTCTCTGTAGTACTTAAAAACAAATTTGCTATCCCTGTCACCCTATGCTGGGACTCTCTGAAGCTGTTGAGGAAGCACTGGCAGAAATGCAGTCCACAGTTTCTATATCCCAGAAGATGCAGATAAATAGCTAGACTACAAGAGTTCACAGAGGAACTCCACTATAACAAGGCTCCATATTTCCCCTGATAGTGATGACTGGCAGAGCATCACAGCATGCATCTTCTCTGCAGAGAGATCTAGCTCATATTCCTGGATCCAGAGGGCCAAATGCTTCATTTGGAAGCTAAAGCACCGTGGGTTTTATCTGCTTCCCATCCTGACCACTGACAAGCACAGGATGCTCTAATGTAGGGATTTCTCATGAGCAGTCAAAAAGAAGAAAAATAACCATGGATCTTTGAATAGAACTGTGTGACACATATTTTTAAGTTTTACTCCAAGAAAGACCTGCCTCACAGCTGGCACCATTATTGGCTCTGGTTGTCAAAGTATATGTGATTATTTTATGTTGTTGTCCTTAGTATCATTTCTATTCCTTGTCATCCCTTTTATATGTAGCTTCTTCAAACTTGGAGCATTGTGTTTATCCAGGGATTGATAGGGTGTTGATACAAAGACATTTGTGATAATCAAAACCCTTCTGGATTCCTCTGTGGTGTGATGACCTAGTGCTCTACCTCTGCCTTCCTTCCTCCCACCACTGCCTGGACACAACATTGTTGTCGGGAACATCGGAATTTGTCAGGAATCGTGGTAGCCTAATTGCATACATTGAACTTTGCATTTGTCAATAAAACCAGCTGCAACAGTGTTACTTAACGTGTTCCTCCTGGTAACCAAATATTCTACAATTAGAGATAAAACATCACTTAAATAGTGATGTTTAATAGTGTCACTTAAATAGCAAGGAATAGATTTTCAAAATCACTAAAATGCAACAGTATCAAATAGCCAAATCTGTGCCT
>JAAGNO010015214.1:14752-37327 GCA_033439905.1 Ceryle rudis
AGTGTCACTTAAATAGCAAGGAATAGATTTTCAAAATCACTAAAATGCAACAGTATCAAATAGCCAAATCTGTGCCTATACGTGGCCATGTCTCTTTACACTTTTTTTAAACACCTGATGCAGCTTGCTGGATATCATATTCTGATGGAGAGGAACACACATGGAGGGCAACATTGTAATGTTAACCTGTGGGAGACCAGCCCTGCATAGTAGGCAAGAGGGCACCCAATCTGTAGATACCAAAACCCTGTAAGTAAGAACAGCAAGAACGTTTAATTTTCACTGTTCCTGGGGAGATTTCCATGCCAGCTAAAGATCAGAAGGAGCGTTGAAAACTTACAGCTTTTTATTTATGTTCACTGAAGTAATCTTGGAAGGGTTGGCAAGGTATCGATGGATATAAAACTGCAGAGGGATTCTCAGAAGCCATTGCAAACCACCGTCAGCTGTTATTTTGCTCAGCATACATAAAGTTTTAAGGTCTTACATTTTTTAGTTACTTGAATCAGATTTTAGTCTTAGATGCATTGGGATATAAAGTATTTTTGTCTGTTCATACTAATTTTTGGAGAGTTGAGTGTCAAGGTGTATTTTTTTTATTAAGTATTAATAATAGCTACATGCATATTTCATTAGATATCTTCATCAAAGCCATGAGGTGTTTATCAAAGGTAACTCTCTTTCCTGGTGTCATACACATCACACAGTCTTCATCAGACACATTCCTAGAATGGGAAACTCCTGTTGGAAATAAGTCTGAAGAGATAAAACAAAGGTGAATGATGAAAAATGGACAAATAGGAAATAAAAAAGAGTTTCCACATTGATATTTAGATATCTGTGGTGACTGTGTTTAAAGCAGCAGTCTACCAGTGGCTCCTTAGATTTCTAAAAAGTAGTATTTTTTTTTTCCAAGAGAAACATAAACATCCCACAGTGAACCATACTTACATGGAAACTTTTTCTATGGGCCCTCAAAGTATCATTAAGAATTCATTCTGTGTAAACGTACTGCAGATGACGTGTAAAATCTGTACACGTAAATCAGTAGAAACCTGCACAAATATACATGTGTCAGCCATGTGAAAAGTCCCATTAGCATCAACTCAGCTTCCTGGGGACTGGAAGTGTCAGAGAATGATACCTGGATCAGTGAATCCTAGTAATTGTGTTTGCAACAGAGGTGACAATGGAAGTGTTATGCCCACCTGAATTCACATCCTCTTGGAAAAGATTCCTTAGAGGGAAACACTTCAGAAAAATGTCAGGGGACTTATTTTTACTGAGAAAGAACAAGTTATAAAGAAAGAGTAAAGGACATAAGAGCCTAAAAATAGTCAGAGGTATAGAGAACATAAATATCAGCATGGTGATAGATAGTCCAGGAGACCAGGTTTCCTAAGATGTTGCTTCCTATTTCCTTGCTGACACACTGGCAGCAATTAGAACAATGAGAAGCTGCACCTTAGACAAGCAACTGCATCCTTTCACAGTTACTGTGTGAAAATGTCTCTCTGCCCTCCTCCACACAGTGCTGTGCTCCAGTTTCAGTCTGCATGAGCCACTTGGGAGATGTAGGCCAGGTGCAGGTAAGAAAGGTGGCATCAGCCTAACTATACACACAGGAACTGCATTCACATCCAAAAGAAAATGGAGAAACATATTCAAATTTTCCTAGAAAAAATAAGGAAAAAATGATGGAGAATGGAAATTTAGACATTCTGTCAGAAGAATCCAGCCAAAAGTAAATATAGAAAAATATTATGGAGGAGCAGAAAAATTATGTTCCTTGACACATTCAAAATCAGTCATGCTGGTTTAGGTGATAAAAGTACTTGGAAGGAGCAGTCCTATGCTGCTGAGGGTGACAAGATGGCCTAATAATTTCTTTCCACTTGCACATGCTTGGAACTAACCTGTGCTACTTTGCACCAACTTTAGATATCAACAAAATGTATTGCTCATTCTGAGACTACTAGTGAGAGCAGAACTGAAAAGTCTGACTCTCTGATAACCAATTTGCTAATACGGAGATCTGGGTGTTTTTTCAGTTGCATGTTATTGGACAGAAGGTGTTTCTTATTAAAAGCTACAATGGCTGCCAAGAGTGAGTAACTCATATCATAACATCAAAACTGGACATTTGTAATAAAAACAAACAAACAAACAAAAAGCCAAGCAAACAACAACAAGTAAAGGTTAATGATGTTGGTAAATGTCTAGGAAACTCAGCTACACAGGCATTTCCATACCCTGTAAGAATCAGTTCCATATGGGGCTTCAAGAATGATGTAAATATGTGGCAAATGAAAGAAAGTAATAACTTTGACTGTCCTTATATTCCACTACTTTTAGATGACTTCTTATCCTTAAGGATACTGTGCAAGTGACAGGTGTAATCTGCCCTAACAAATCTCAGTTTGCTACAAATGGCTGTTTGAAGGGGCACTGCAGGGTTGTATGAATCAGACAACCTCAGATGAATGGCCAACGGGAGTCAGAGATAGTGGACTATTTTTCAGTATTTATTTTTAGGATGAGTCCCTTCTTTCAGCAGCAGCTGATGGCTGGTGGCAAATTTATCTGTGTCATGCAGATTCTTCCCGATTGTTTTTCTTTCTCTGATATAGAGATAATTTCATGTTATTCCTACATGTGCTAAGAATACACCAATATTTACATTAAATACTCTTAAATCAATATACGAATATTGTATCTACAGCACAAATGAAAGATGAATTCTCTATTAAAGTATTAGAACCCGACCAAAGTTTTGTGGCATCCTGCATTATAACACATGGCAAGTTGAAACTTTTCCTCATGCTTGGCTTCTAATGCATTTGCATTCTTACCTCAAATACAGCAATCGCCTAGGGCTTTCCTCAGGTGATGAGGACTCTTCAGCCATTTTAAGTATTTATGTGGTCTCTGGAGACTTCCTGCTTGAGGCCAGAAGTGAGAAAGAAGATAGGAATTCAACATTCAGAACTGGGGATTGAGAGGTGGCCCACCTATGGTTTAATTTCCTTCTGTGTGAGTAAAAGAGGTTGGGTAGAATATGCAAAACCAGCATGTGGCTACTGCCTGAAAAGGACCCCTTTGTAGTTTAAAAGCTTATATCGTTGCAGTGTCACTGCAGTCTTTCCCAGAAAAGTACAGATCATCTGTCAAAGATATAATATATTAGAAAGTAGGAGATTTTGGTTTTATTTTCACTTTGGCATAGGAGATAAGGAAGCTTCATTTACCATCTGAGTCTGATCTTAGAGATACCAGGGATCTCTGTTCAGGAAAGAAACTTCAGTATCAGATTGAGCTGACAGCAATTATATCCACAACTGTCACCTGCCTGTATGGTAACATGATTTTCTGACATTCTTCCTTTTTTCTGTTTCTGTTCACCACAGCTGAGTAGAATTTTTTTTAAAAAGTGTCAAAAAACAAGGCAAAAATTGGAAAAGCATTTTTGTTGGAAATTTGTTTCAAGAATTTGCTTTTCCTGAAAGACTAAAGCCCAAGTTGGAAGGGACAGAGAGGTGAGAAAAGTTAGATTTCAGCTGCTGAGATCTGAAAATATTTTCATTGAGTAAACACTGAAATAGTGACATTTGGGCAGATAATATTGCTTTTTGAAAAGAAAGGAAAAAAAAAAAACCAAAGTTCAAAATTCAACTGAAGTCTTTCAGGTAGGTCTAAAGTAAATTCAGGATTTTATTTTCTTTTCTTGGAGGAGAGTTGTTATTGATCACAACATGCAAAAACTTAATGTATAAATCAATTTATATGTTCTGCCATACAACTAAAGAACTACCTTTCAGAACTAGTCAGAAAAAATAGCTGAAGTAATTTCTGACTAATATTCAACAGAATAGGCATAAGCTATCTGAAATGTTGTCAAAATATGCCAAACTGGTTTACTTTTCAAGTACCTGAGTATATAGAAAAGGATTTAAAAAGACAAAAGTAACTCATGATGTTCACTTATTATTACATTTTGAAGATGATTATAGCCTAGAGGCTGCCAAATCGACATGAAGAAAAGATTATAGTTTTCCGACCATTTGTTTTGTGTCATTCTTGCCAGACAAGGCACAATCGGACCACAAAACTCTGGATAAACTGTCTCTGATTACTTCCCACAAGTGAGACTGATGAGTGAGGCACACTCATTTTTTCTCTATGAATTATGACATTAGGAGATGAATTCAGGAAGAAGTAAGCTTATAATTATTTTTAACAGAAATACAGTATTTTTGTCAGATATTAAAATGAGTTGTCTTCCTCACCAGCTAATATCTAAGAAGTTTCTTGAGTAACAGTTGGTTTTAAAATTAATTACCTGACTTTCAGGGTATATGCTGTTGTAAAACAGATTAGAACAAACAAAAAAATTGTGCAAAACCAATCTATGCTTTACTGTAGTTTTCCCAAAGTATTTGTAACGAATTGTGTGCAGTACTGCATTAACAGGTAAAATGTTTTCCTTGTCCCTAAAAACCTACAGCCTTAATGTAGCATGTCAAAACATAGGATTAAAGGACAAAATAAGTAAGTGCATGAGACTACTATTGTTGATTATAAAGAGAATTTAGCTTGGAGATACGCGTTTGAGGGAAGACTGTAGAGTGAGAGAGGGTCTGATAGATGAAAGCAGAAAAGGTGTTCTGGCAGGATGGAAGGAAGGAAGCAAAGCAGACAAAAGCAGCGGGAAAATGACAGGATTGGGAAGAACAAAAAGAACAAGAGAAGGAAGATAAAAGCAGGGGTGAGGTGATGAGATATGCAAAATTCTACACAGACACTTATAAAATTAAAAACACACCCTGGTGTGTACAGAACTTACCCACACCTTCATTTCACGCACATATCACTCTTATGCTACCTGATAGTCTCATAGATATGCACTTCATTTCACAAATATAAAGGCATATAAAATCCACATCCAATTAACTTTCAGTCTAAATCAGATACAACCCTCAGCTGAGCAGCGATTTATATACACATTGAACTTATAACCATGAAACATCACTTTGATTATTAGTATGACTATACAATGTCCCGAAGCTTCACATGTAAATAGCTATAGGTTGAGACCTCTGTGCATATACTTCCCACTTTATTCCCAGTCTATTGCTATGCCTATTACTAAGAATTTAGCTACCATTAAAAAACATAAAAGTGTATTGATGGTACCCAGTGCACATGAAAGTGTCATCACGTGAGATCTTTAGGTGCTGAAAGAAGTGTAGTGATAAAGTCAGGGAGCAGTGTTTGGGAGGCACTTCTTTCATGTATACTCAAGGCTGCAGATATTAATGTTTGGGTAAGGGTTTTGTTTTTGTTTTGTTTGGTTTGGTGGTCAAACCCATCTTGCTCCAAGGGCCAACTGGTGGCAGGATACCAGTGGGAATAAAATTACAACAGTGGGCCTTGAGATCATATTTGGGATGTAACATAACAAATGGAGTGTGGAGAAAGTCAACTACTAGAAGAAGATGCCTTGAGCAAGAACCCATCATTCTGGATGTGTGGATGTGCAGTAAAATCTGAGAAGGGATTTGAAAGCTTATATAAATGAGTGTGGTGAAAGTTAACACGGACACACATTCATGTGGGTGTGCACAGTCTCTGAAGTAGAGAGACAAACATACATATAGATATAATAGTTAAAAAAAGAAATAAATAAGGAAAATAACGTAAAAATAGAGATGGTCATCTTCTCAGGGCCACTTATATTTCATGAATCCAATCAATACATACAGTGTTTAATTAATCTAATAAATCCTGTCACATGTGACTGGGTTTGCATTTTTTTCCTAGATGTACAAATACAGCAGTATCCTCAGTGTCACTGGCCTGCTGACTCACTACCAAATAAAATTGTCCTGCTGGATGAGTCTGACTCTTGGACCACCAGTGGGTCAGCTCTGTAAAGGATGAGGAAGAGGAGAACGCTTACTGTGAAGTGCAGTGGGGAGAAGGCAGGGGTGGTCTCTCCCACTTTCACTATGGCAACTCCTGTCTGTTGGATAAAGCCATAAACATTTGCTGAACATTTGCTGGAGCCTTTGACACAGCCTGGTTATAACATCTGGTGCACTCCTTGCCTGTGCTGTGAGGAATGGGGAAAGGAGAAAAAGCAATGCTGGGGAAAAACTTGTATCAGGAATGTCTTGCAGGGAAATCCTCCTGAGGGCCGCAGTCCTCTGCACAGAGCAGGTATGGGTAGATGGTTAGTCCCTTCTACTCCTACTCACCCTTGGCTCATTTACAGACTTTTGCCACAGAGGTGGCTTAAAATGTCGTCAGCCTGTTGTATGTCTTTCAGGCACTGAAAACCAGCATGCTAAAGGTGCCAGTGTTATGTTCTGTTGCTATGTCTTCTTAGCTTTCCGGCCTTTCTAGCAATTATAGGGAGGTGCCTATCACATTGATCAGAAGCACTGTCAGGTTTGCCACTTCCCTTCATTATGTGTATCGACTCTGTTACCCCACTACCAGTGGCAAAGGAGATAACATCACATACTTGTTCTCTCTCCTATCACCACATCCCAGATTTTTACATGCAGTTTGGCTTGCTTAGAAGTGATGGTAGTGAAGTGCTGTATAACAGGCTGTAGTAAGAACTGTTGTAGCAGACATTAGAAAGGAAGGCTGCAGGAGCAAAAGAGCTCTTATTTTAACCTGTGTGAGATAACGGCTCCCACGAACAGTCTCACTGCTTGTTTGGAAGTTTTGAATATGTCCAGAATATTTATTTGGAGATCAAGAAGAAATATGTGGCAGATAAAATTATCTCCACTCAAGTAAGAGCTGCAGAACCATGAGATGTCTGTTCCAGAAATAGCAAAATTGATCTGATGACTAACCACAGTGAAGAGCTTGGTACTAGAAGGTTGGAAGGGACTGCTTCTATCATAACATCCCTAAAAAATTCCTTAATTTAAGTTCAAAAATGAGTCTGGACAATTTAAGATTCAGGCAGCTGCTCCTCGTTGAGGAAATCATTTCTTAAAGACTTTGTGGTATCATTTTAGTGGTAGCGGTTATACCACTAAAAATGACAAATATGTCTGAAAACCATTGCCAATGCAGCCTGCACTGTTATCCTGCACGTCCAACAGGTTTCATGTAAATGCTTGAGGAAGAAAGTTTATAGGTTTCTTTAAGTAGTATTTTGTCTGTTTATCACCCTTTGCTTCTCTGTTCTCTGTCAGAAGATCTGGCTAATATTGCATCATCTTGCTCACATAGCATCATGTTGCTGGGTTAGTATCTGGATTAGCATATGGATTAAAAACTGCAGAAAAGTCTAATAAAAAAAATGACATTGTCAACAGGGAAACAATGTTCACTTTTAAATGCTGTTAAAATATTCTGTCTCAGCATCACGAGATCCACAGTTTCAACGGAGGTCACCTACTGTTGGAATTCAGTAATTTTTACTTTCTTCATACCTTTGTTTATAAATCAAAAATTCAATATGACTTATTGGTATGACAGAGTCTAGGTCTATTTTTATGTAGGGTATTTTTTTTTTTTAATTACTGTAGAGTTCTGCAATTCTCAAGTTTATTTTCAGTTGAACTTTGCTGAAGAAAGCACCTTTTTATGGCTTTTACTTTTTAAGGACAGTTATAGGTATATTAAGCAGGCCTGCATAATACAATTTATGGGGGAGAAATTGTACATACAGACAATTTAAAATAAAAGATAACTTGTTGGATAACATACATTCACTTAGTATATGCAATTTCTATTTAACCTGGGTTCCATTTTGAAAACATAAGAAACTTAACGTGTCTCTTTCAAACCCAGAACAATTGTTATAAATGTAACTATCTACCTGACAACCTGAAAAAGAATTAAAATAGTTTACACTATAACCAAGTCAGCAGATGATAATTTCAGCATGGTAATTGTCAGCTTAAATCTAATATTAGTGTATTTAGCTTTCCTCCAAAATTTTTGTACATTTTTTGAGACAAAGCAGAACTCCCTGTTTCTGCAAGCAGTGACATATTCAAAACATCAGTGAAGGCATTTTAAATTGTTATTATTGTCTGTATTTTACTATAAAGCTGCTCTAAAATATCCTAATGTATTTAAGTCAAATTGCTTTTCCTGAGCACAGTAACTTCTATGTCTCATTAAAAGTATAGTATGTTCTGGAAGCCCTTGCTAACAGCTATGAAATTGTTAGTGCTTAGTTAGTTGATGGACATTTTTAACTGAAATTATCTACTCACTAAAAGGTAATGTGTAAAGCTTATCCAGATTTCCTCATTTTTCAGTGTTAAAGACCCAAGACCCCAAAAGTTTCCTTTCCAATATTTTTTTTTATTGCAACTAGTGACTGATTCTTCTGTCTGCCATCAGCAATCTCCGTTTTGTATCAACTCCTGAGAGGTTCTTTTAGCAGTGTTGCCCACATGCTAAATTGATGAAATCAAACTTTTTCTCTCTATGAATTTTTTTTTTTTTTTTTTTTTTTTTTTGGCAATATTATCTGAGTTAAAGCTCTTGTTTGTATTTGAATTACTGTTATCCCATTGTCTACATGACATTAGTGGCTGCAAGAGAGAACTTCAAGTTAAGGATATATTTACACTGCTGGTTTTGCTGTGACTGCAGGTGGTCCCAATATACCCAAGTGAGGCTGCAAAATCCACCAGAATAGCCAAATAAATAGTTTAGAAGTAAACCAACACACACTGCTTTGTGCTGCTGCACTACACTGCTATCACCTGAGTGTCAATACCCATTTAATTCATTTAAAACTAGATTAGATATGTCCTTTGAGCTTGCAGCCTGCCTCCAGAGAGTGCAGTGTGGGTCTACCTTTAGAGGAAGTAAAAATGTTTCAGGAACTAACATGCCCATGAGCTTGGTGAATTAACCAGTGATGTTCTCAGTGCAACAGTGACAGGCACTTCTGAGACTGCAGCCTCATAAACAGCAGTTAAGCTCCATGGCCATTTCATAGGTGTTAGACTGAAATTCCAAATCCTTACTTATTGGGAAACAAACCAAACCAATAATTTATATGATATGATTCCCTAATTACAGTGGAATTGATCTGACATTGATGCCCAGACTAGTAGTTCTTAATAGAACTCAGCTAGTATTCCAAGTTAGTTGCTACCTTAGTTTAATCAGTGGATTAAATTACACAATTCAGTGGATTAAATTACACAGTTCTGAATAATCATATAGCCAGTCTTTTGCCATCATGGTTTATAGAAATCTTATTACATGCAGCCATGTATCTCTGTGACTTTGACAAGCACAGATTCTCCTCCTTGACCCTTAATATTAAAAATTATGGGTGTGTAGTAATTACTTTCTCAAAAAAATACTTAACAGAGATTTTTCTTCTAGCTTATTTCACACTATTAAAAGCATACAACTCAGAAAGCATGAATGGTCATTTCAGAGGCCAGGGAAAATGGCAGCTGGTGGTTTTCTGATTTCGGAGAAAAGCTCTGCCAATAGTTGCCTGTGCCAACTTTACATAATTCTGTGAAACAAAAGTGTAAACTGGGAAACACTCTGTCTGCCAGAAGTATTCTTTCCCTGCTCTTTACTTCATACAAATTTCACTTGCAGAATAAACTTATTTTTTAATGGATTAGCAACACTCAAACACTACTTCAACCTAATGAAAGCAGTGAAAGCCATGTAAGTTACTGCCAATCTAAAACTGAAACATGTCTTTTAGCCTCACACTGCCATTGGATAGGTCACCTATTAGCATTTGTAGATACATGAAATCTCACTCATCTATGATATCTAAACTAGTTCTTATATTGTATAGACTGTCAGCAAACAGCAATTTTTATCACCACTTACAAAAATGGTTCTAAACTCCTGCAAGCACCTAACAGCCTTTGTACAATTTGCCCTTCAAGTACTTTAAGCTTTGATTAATATTCTTGATCTTAGACATGCTGCTATTTTGGACATGTTTCTTCCAGTTTAAATTAAACTTTGTTTCTTAATTTGCAATATTGGGCAAAAGGAGAATTTAAGCCTACTCAGTATTTACACAAGAGAGCACAACTTGGGGAACAAGTGAGGCTGTGATTTCACCATTTGTAATTCCAGACGTGCATTACCACATCTCTGAACAAGACAGACTCGTCCTGGGTCACACAGGGGTACACAATCACACTGAAGAGGATAAATGGGCATGCAGCCACACGACATGATGCACTGATTTGGTCAGATTAATGTATTTAATTTCAGCTTGATGCCAGCTACAGGAAGATGGACGATAACATATAGTGAGTATCTGCATTAAATTCCACATAGCATTTGACCTATTTATCACATACTAATGTCAGTTCATTGCTATGCCATCATAGTCAATTAGAACAAAGTTTCACAAATCTCTACACTTAGAACAGCCCTTATTTGTGTTGACTTCATTTGAAGTTAATGAGAGTGTACATCTTGCTTGGGCAGGTGATACTGTCTGTCCTTCCTTGTGCCTTGTAAGAACTGCAAAAAGGTCATAGCAATGGATTGATTTCAGAATTCTATATTTTCAAAATAGCAAACAATCAGCATTTCAACACCAAAAAAATCATCACAAACAGATCTTTGAATAAATGTAAAACATTTTTATGATATTTGAAGTTCTTTTTAATTGCAGTTCTATTTTATATTTTACCAGTTCTGGTGTAAAACAAAATATCTACCTGAAGAGAGATAAAGGATCACTCTCTTTTTTTATGTGCACTAGGAATTTCAAGCATTTTCCAAAACTCTTGAATTCCCGAAGGCTTAATTTGACAGTAAGAAACAGGCTACACAGATAATGGGCAAAACTCTAGTGACTGAATAAAGTACCACCTATTATCTGCTGACACTTGCTTACAGGCTCAGAGTTGTTTACTCGTTGGATCATCAGTTGCTACTAATGAATTGTTATTTGAAGCAGCCAGGCAGAAAGCTGGAACACCAGCACTGAACAACACAACCTGTCGGCAACATAAAATGCTTTTACAAGCCCGTGTTCAGCAGATGGAGATAAAATAAGCTTTCTGTCATCACATTAAGAATACATTGGAATTGTACATCTATAGATCTGTACAAGCTTATTTTAATTATGTAAACCTGTGACATGGTATATCTCAGAGACCAGACCCAAGTGCAGGAATTTAAAGTAGCTGTCACAGAGAGAGAATCATTCACATGCAAATTATATCGTTATCATTTTACTAAAGCCCTGTCAAAAAAAGGCTTGGATTGTGATAATCAGCCCAGATGTCCAGGGTTGAGAACAATCCATAGCACAGAGGTGGCTCTAGAGGCTCTAAATATTTTTCCAAACTCTGCCTTGTCTACAAATTACCATTCTTGGGCAAAAATGGTTAAGAACAGACCAATACTAAGTTCCAATAACATGTTATTCCAGAAATTAACTCCAAGTTCCATCATGTCATATCAGTCAACATCCTGGACACAATTAGCATTTCTGACCCTGACAAAAGATTAAGATTGCTCTGATGGTCATAAAAAAGGGAGCAGTCAGTAAACACACCAAATGCTTCAGGTATTTTAAACAAGATCAAAGAAATAACTCTGTAGTATGTAGTAGGTTTCCTCTTATTAACCCTTCCTACACTGGACACTGAACTGGAGCTAGGACCATGCTTGGCCAAATCCTTACAGTGACAGAGAAAAGAACCCACCTCCCTATTGTGCAACAACTCAGACATGAGCATGAGCACACTAATAATATCACTGTTTCTTATCAGTCTGTAGAGTGGGGTTACCTCCATGATGAATAACAGCAATGATAAGAGCGATCCTATAAGACTCTACAGAGTGCACTAAAGTCTGCATACCATCGCACAGACTTAGTGATGCATTATTTAGAAATATACAAAAGGAAGAATACCACAGGGTATTTGTGGGTAAAAAAGTGCCACTCCTAGCTTCTTTATGGATTGCCCTCCCTTCTTTCGTGCACATCTGCATGCAGAAGCACAGGTTCCTGGGGACAGGATCCAACCTTGCGTAGCCTATATTAGGTCAAACAAACACAGCAGTTAACTTTAGGGCACACTGGAGTTACTCTATTATTAATCCAATTTAGGAGCATGGATATTAAATTTTAATATGGAAAGAGGTAAAGAAGAGCTTGGTTTAATCTTTCCCCAACATCATGCAATTGTGACAGCTTTTTGAACAAGGAAAGCCAAGCTGTACTCCAAAAATGATGTAGTGATGGGTTCAGAGAAGAGCAATCCTTGAAAGCAGGCAACAAAGTCCTTCCCACTACTTTTCCTGAGATGGTATAGCCCCTGTCCTAGACAGTTGCCCACAGCACCATGTAGTCAATGATATTTTGGAAAAGGAACAAATAAAAGGACAATTATTTTATGTAGCAACATAATGTTGTGTTTTAAGGCTAGAAAGAACAAGAAATGATAGGAAAAGTTTATGTCAAAGGTAGACATGCTCTATGTATGTAAGTGAAATAAAAATGAGAAAGATACAAAATGCATGTTCCTCTACTTAAAAGAGCTTTAAAGATGTACATAAAATGTATAGAATGGTAAGACACAAGAATGGCAGATGCATTTAATATGGCTACTTACGAAGGAAAGTACACAGCTTCAAGAAAAAGTAAAGGAAAGAAAAACTGGTAACACTTGAAGATGGAAAAAATATTTTTTTTAAAGCACCATATTAAGAAAATACAAGACTTTATATAGAAAATCCTTCTCCTGAGAGGAAATAATGAAGCTTATAACTGACAGAAAATACTTAAAAGTCTGCATTCATTCCTTCACTCAATAAAAAGTTTTTCCTTGTTTTCAGTTACAAGAACATGTTGCTATCACTTTTCCTTAGACCAACATCTTTTCTGTGAATAAATCTGTGAAACAGAAGATTGCTTCCAGGCAAATCATAAAAGGTATGAGTGTCTTTCATAGCAGTAAGGTGTTCACATCTCAAAATAATTGAGATTGTTCAGGTGCTAACATAATTAAGGATGTCTGTCTTAAATTAAGTTTAGACTACATGCAAGTTGGGACAGTAGTTATCAACAGATCATCTTCTTCAGATCAGTTACTTTGGTTTCCATTAAAGGCTACAAAAGCATTAGAATGTAGGCATTGTTCTTAAGCTCCATACTAATTTATTCAGTAAGGATTCTCCATTTACCTACCTATTTCCTTAGCAGGAATTTCCTGATACACTGCTTCAAGGATTGAGACATCTTCTTGGCTTTTTTCCCCTTTCATTAGCAAATTTCCCACTCCTTAGTGTGACTACACTTTACTACAGTAAATATAGGTGACAGTAAGCATCTCCCACAAATCCTAGACTTTGGGCATTATTTCCTCAAAGAGTGGTAACTTAATCATAATAATTTAATTAAAAGCTCCTATTTCCTTTAGTTTTAGTCCAGTTTTAATCCAAAGTATCTTTTGAGCCTATTTTACTTGAGGACCGGTCTGTCCATGATTTTTCTGTCTGTTGTCCTTGGCACATCTGGTGTCCTTGTCCCATCTCCACCTCTAAAGTACTACTGGCCAAATGCACACGAATATGTAGGTAACACCTTATTAAATTGCTGTGGATTTAATGAAAATTGATTCCTGGGATGGAAAAGGAACCCAAATTAATGCTTTTCCTGAGCAAAAGCCTCCCATGTGCTCTGTTTCCCTGCCTGAGCAGCCTGGATGGCCAGTCAAAAGCATATGTTGATCTTGTCCTGGCAGCATGCACAGTATGGTAGAAAAACTTGAAGCACGGGGCCTTGAGAAAGAAGCTGAGGTTGTTGCATTAGGCAGAGCCTTACATAGGACATATGTAAGGAGCATTACATGGGACATATATCCAGAAAAAAAAAAAAAGAGTTGTAAGAAAATTAGTCTAGAGAGTCATTCATAAGAAAATAAGAGACCTTAGCTTTGATTAATGGAAAACAGAGAATTTTCAAAGATCATCTCAGGATTAGTTTATAGACTGACTGGGGAGCTCTGTTATCTATCCTATGCACAGGTTCTGTTCTCACTGCTGATACCTTCAACACTAAAATCAAAAGACTTATGTATGGGACACCGTGGTTGAGTCAGTTGTTCAGACACTTGTGTGATTCTGAAGTCTTCCTCGGAGGCCTCATAATCAGCTCTGGGTATAGATGTTGCTGACTGGCACCTGCTCTTAGGGAAAGACCCTAACTTCAGTTGCTTCCACCTTTGTCAAGTGTTAACTGGTTGGCTAGAATCTCTTACCATAGATACCTCTCTTGTTCATCATTTTTTACTTTCCCATCTCTGTTCTTGCACTGCCCAGTGGAGAAAGATGCCTCCCTGAGCTTCACCACAATGCAGGGGCTTTGATGAGGCTACAGATAAAGGATGAAGCCAAACTCACATGCCAGCTGGCCAGCTAGGAGGTCAAGTGGAAATAGTTGTGAGTAGAAAGGTGTGGGCTCTTTCAAAGACTTCTTTCAGAAGGAATGGACAGGAAGGGATGGAAGAGGGAGAAGGTAGAGAGAGCACAGAGGCACTTGCTTGCGTCACATGCCTGAAGCAAGAAGCCAGTGAGCATTAGTAAGAAAACTGAGACTAGAAACAGAATAAGGCAGCCTAAGAGAAGATAAACTTGACAGGATTCTGATCATGTGTAATGGTAGAGAGGGGCATGAGTTCTGGGACTGTGGAAAACTGGGAAGCAGGACTACAGACACACTGCTGGGATAAAACAGGAGAAACAGAGTGCCATCAGTTATGATTAGGGAAAGCAGATGCAGATATTTCTACAGGCAATCTACCCTGTTACCTGGGACAAGTGAGCTGGCTCCAAAACAAGGTAACTATTGCCATTAAGTTACTCTGTGTGAGTTAATTTATCCATCTGAAAATTGGAGCTTGTTACTAGAGGTGTGTCACCGTGCTGGTATAAGGATACCACTTATCTGATAGCACAGGATGTGTGTTTGTATTTCCTAATATGTACAGCATCATGTGGACATTTCAGCTCAAGTGGCACTCGCTTAGTATCTCTGTAATCCACTCCATACAAACAAACGTGTGCCCAAAACTATGAGAGCACACTCCCTTCCAAAGCCTAGAACAGAACTGAAGCACTATTATTCTCTTCTAGCAAGGCACATTTGCGATACTTGGTGTACCTCATCTCTCAGATACAGGGCTATAAATTCATTTGCTAAACATCCAATCTCGGTCTCTCCAGGCTGGGACACAGCTACTATACTGTTCTTAAAGTCAGTAAACTTCAAGTTGATTAAACCTGTGTTTGAAAGTTAAAAAAAAGTCTGATAAAAGTATTACGTGCTTTGAAAATGAAGCATGAGACATCTTGTGTTGGTCATCCAAATTTAGATGTTTTGATAATTCTGACTTTAATCTTTATGTGTCTCAATTTCTCAGTTAGTAAATTAGTATAATAGTGGCACTTAATTTTGTAGGGAACCGTAGATGGATAATTTTATGAAGCATTGATGTGCCATGGTGAGAGCATAGCAAAATCATCCATGAACATATTAGACAAATTTACATTTGATGCAGCATCTGCCTGTTGGGTGTTAAGTAGGATCTGTTATCAAATATTGAAGGAAGAAGAACTATGGAGTAACTACCCCTCACCTGAATAAAGCAAGGTTTTCCAAGGGAGAAAAAACTAATACCTAAACAACATGTAATTAAAAGCTGTTTGATAATGTGTATATATAAAAAGGGCAGAATAAAATTTGCACAGGAGCCTTTATTTTTACATTTCTTACATTTTAAGCACCTGATTTTGCAATTTTCTTCAGCTTTTGTATGGATTTTCCTTGTAGGCAACTCTATTTTAATTAGAGAAAGCATTTATTGCATAAACTAGTTAAGCAGTTTAAAAGTTTAACAGCTCTGGTTTTCATACACTGTGTCATTAAAATTATTTTGATTGTCCTTTTTATCTTTACCATGTATTTCTGCTTCCTTCCTAAGTTTTTTTATATTATGATAAAATAATTTACTGTTTTCATTACTGTTACTGAAATCTTATCAGGAAGTTTAGCAGTTCATTAAATTACATAATGCATGAAGTAGGTGGAATCAATTAAATGAATGAAAAAATAGACTTCTGGCATTTTATTAAAATTACGCCTTTCATTCAAAAAAAAGATCCAACTCATATAAAAAAATTGGAAATTAGATTTGCTGTTCAAAACAACAGTTATTAATTTAGGCACACAACAGTCCAACTTTCTGCCAAAGGGTAAAGCGAGTCTCTAAGAGAAGGAATTTTTTGTAGGTCATTGCAAGAAGTGTAAATTTATTTTGGACAGAAAATAATAATCATTACATGTTTAGCTATTTACATTTCAGAGGCAAAGCACGTCTCTTTAGCCTTAAATTTTCTAAAAAAAAAAACAACCCGGGGTTTTGTCTGCTTGCTTTGTTTGTTTTTTAAATACTCCAACTGTTCTTGGGAAAAATCCTACAAAACCAAGCAGTATAAAATGTAAACTACTTTCCATCTGAGGAAGAAGGAACAGAATGATCTGTATATGCTCCTTCATATACATCGGCAAGGTTTAGCCAAAATGGTGAAGGTAAAATGGTGAAGGCTAAGAAATAAGATGTGTATTGCTTGGAATATGGTTTTCACTGTATTTAAGAGTTTGCAATGCAGACTGTAGTTCTTTCAGACTTAAATACGTTTACTAGCATTAAATATCATTTAATAACACAGAAGTTCCATTACAATCAGGGTACGATATCTGAAATGTAAAGCTGCCCAGTGTAAATTGACCTGAATTCACTACATTCTTTCCTGCATTACAATCTTTCTTTCTCCTCTTAATAATAAATGTTAATTTGAAGAACTATATTCCAAGTATCATCACCAGCATATTCTGGAGAAATGCATTAATTTAGTTCTATGAATAAAGTAATCAGATTGTCTTATGGGAAAACAAAACAAAAAAATCACTATTTTATGTTTTCCCTTTTTTTTTCCATCTCAATGCATGTGCTATGTGCCTCACTTTTTGTGTTAAATTTGCTGATCTGAATATTTTAAGGTCTGTATGGATTATTTCTATTTTCAACTGTATTTCCATTTCCTATGATTCCAGTAATTCATTGGAATAATCTGCTTAGTTCCAGTGTGACAGCTCTCCTCAAAGTTGCCAGTTGCTGCTATGCATTTCTCAGCATTCTGGTTACTGCATGTCCAGAATGTATTTGCTAACAAAATAGGTTCCAGTACCTGCTATGAATTATAACACTGAATTAGAACTTTAATTTTACACTATACAAAATTAAAACACGTATAAATGTCCTTTCTCACTATCTTCATATTTCCAGGCTCAAAGGCCAAGGTCACCCTTACAGACAGGCATTCTCAGAAATCTCTCAAGGCTTCTTCCAGGCATAGTGTGACTTCTTATGTGCCAGGTAACAACATGATAATACCCACTGTGCTATTTTCTATCTGGCAATGGAGTCAAAATAATTCAGTCAAACACATAGTCACTCAAGCACTTCTTACTATAAATATCATTGATGTTTGTTGTATGTGGATTTCTGCGATGCCCAATCTGAAATGAAATCAAATTAAAACTTATAGACAAGGTACAGGGCCTCAGTAGTATGTGCATATTCACATTATATTAGGCTATGGAGGAATGTCTTACAACAACAATGGATAAACCCACAGAGGAAAGGAAATGGAAATTTAGGGCTTTTCAGGAGTAACAGGTTTTATTGGGAAACTGAATGATGGCAAGGGAAAGAACAAAATTCTGACAGTGCTACTGTCTACCTTGCTAGGAAGGTGTGTTAGAATGGTATGTATGTGCACATTCATGTAAGGGGATAAAGGAGATTACACAGGAGGCTATTAAGTCATTTGCCGATAAAATAGCCCTCAAGGAACACATTTGTTCTTATCGCATCTGCAATTACTTGTATTGATATTTCTTACTCATCGTTTTGTCTCTCTGTTACTTTTGACACAGGCAGTAGTTTCCCAAATTCAGACCATGATTCAATATGAACTTCCTTCACAAAACAACTATTTCTGCTATGAATAAAATTGCAATCAAATGCCTGGTGTTACTACCAATTTGGAGGCTGCTGATCAAACTCTAAGTCTTGCTGGTTACTTGTCTTCCAATTTTACTACTTTTTTATTACTTCCCACTACTATATATGCATAATTACAACTGGACATAACCTTGTACTTGTTTTTCTTCCTGTAGGTGTGGACGTGTTGCATGCTGGTTTATGATGTAGAAGGTCATGAGCACTGCACATTTCTGAGGTCACCGGAAGCCTTCCTTACTCACTGCAGTCTGTACAGCACTCTTCTCTGATGCGCTCTGCTTATGTCTCCACCGGGATCTGCACTGTTTATTAAGGGCCTAAACTAAAGTTAATTGAAGGAAATTAAAATGGGAGCATTTTCTTTTATTTCAGTGCAAATTGTAGTAAATGAAAAGTGAAATATAGCTGAGAGGACTAGAGCCAACAGAGGATCTTAGTACCTAAAAACCTTTTGATCTGAGCATCACGTGGGATGCAAGAGGAGGAATTCAAAGCTTCTGGATGTTGTTCAGGCTTATGAGTTAGGTGTGAAGGTGCCCAGAGGGGCCAAGATCTCTGTATACACAGGTACAGAATGACAGGCACCCTGGAGCTTTAAAATGGAAAAGTAAGACCCTGTGGAGGCAATTTAAGTAACAGTTGAGCAGGCCTTATTTGATGAGTAATTTTCAACAGAGGTGCCTGAGGTCCTGTGTTAGTCATCAAAGTCCCTTGTTAGAGTTTAAATGATTTTGGCTACTTCATTCAGAAGTTGCTTAGGCTTTGATAAAAATGAAAGGATGGAATTAATTTCATTTGGAGAAGGTTTTTATGCTGCCTTACATTTTTATGATAGTCTGCCTTATTCTAGATTGCCACATGTTTATAGTTCACCATGACTGAACTTTAGGTATTTTGTAACTTGAAAAAAATTCTTTTTCTTTAGAAACGATTCCATTTTAAAACATGTTTAATTCTTGGCAAGAGCAGCTGCCAATTTCCATGTTCATAACCCAATGATTTTTACAGAATTACTCCTTAGTCTATGCACCTTTTAGTCCTGAGTAGTACTACCCTTATACATTTACTAATGAAATACAAGTCAGATTAGATTTGCCACTTAAATATAGATGACTTATTTGATCAAAACAAATTGCGAGCAAACCATGTCTCATAATTGGTAAATGTAAGATGATAGCTCAAATCCACTTTTAGGCCTTTATCGCACAGGTTAACAATTTTCCATTTCAGATAGCTGAAGGGAATGGAAAGAATCCACAAAAGTTTGAATTTATTAGTATGTTTTGCTCAAGATACTGTTCAGGAACTTGACTATTTCAGATTAACCATCAAAGAGGACTCAAAGTGTTGAATTATTTCAAGGTTTGGTGCACAACACAATCTCCTGCAGCCATATCAACATTATTGATAAAGTAAAGAAACTTCTCAGCTTGTTTGTTTGCAACTGTTTGACATAAAATTTCTCTCTGACATGAGACGGCCTGAAAATATCCAGCAAAATCTCACAGTATTTATTTTGCTTGACTTGCAGTTTACTAAGTGATAATGGTGTATAGTCTATATACAAGAAATCCCCATGGCACCATGGTATAACAGTTTCAGATCTAAACTGGTATTTAAACATAGTACATACTTGTGGGCTTCAGAATTTCAGGACAGATCTTAAGGACATCAAGAGAGTTAATTGAAGACTCTAGTCTTGGGAGTGAATGGTTCCATTACTATTGGTGTTTTAACTCCAAAACCAATTTATCTATCAGAGAAATTAGCCATTCTGTTGCTGAAAATATTAGTAGACACAATCAGATAATAACTATTTTATAATCTCAAGATGTTACTTCTCACCATTTCTCAGTTACTTCTCTTACAAACTGGCAAACCCCTCAGTTTCGTAGAGGTAACTTCTACAGTGCTTTTACATGCTGATAATATAAAACCCTTAAGCTTGTAAAACCACTTTTTTTTTTTTCTCAACGGGTAATTCCAGTTAAATACTGGGGACTGTAATCTAACACACAACAGAGAGAGCAGCATAAAGGAAAATTGCCTTTATCTAAACTCTGGTGAGGACTTTACAGTTCTAGGGATGGAGTAAACTGTCAGAATTACAGCTGTTACAGGAAAGAGAGTAAGTATAGAATCAGTGTGATGAAAAAATTAGGTTGGAAAGGGTTTTTGGAAGCCATATAGTCCAACCTCTTGCTTCAAGCTGGTCTAACTGAAAATTCAGAAGAGGATGGCTGAGGTCCGGTCATGTTTTGAAAATCACCACAGAGGCAGGTCCCACAGGCTCTCCGGGAAGCACATCCCAGTGCTTAACCACACTCATAGAGAGGAATTTTTCCGGTGTGCAATTAGAATTTCCCTTGCTGCAACTCATGGTTGTTGTGTCTTAATGTCTCATTGTCATGGAGAGCACTGCCAAAGTGCCATCACAATGTACCTCCTTCCTCCCACAACCTCACAGCAAAGGTTTGTAAAAACTGAAATTCAAACAAGGGACTCTATTTTCTCTCCTTGGGATTTCAGTTATGTTTGGTTTTTCATCATACCCGACCTGTCATCACCCCCTCGGGTGTGTCTCTGAAAGAGCTGTCAGATGAAGATGAGAGGCTACAAACTTGCCCTATTCCTTTATTCTAACCACTCACTGTGAGACATGATGTTGAATTAGATAGACCCAGTATTGCTACTCCTGTATTTGCATGTTCTTTCTCTTCTGTACTTGAAACATCTTTAATTCACCTCAGAGCAACTGTTCAAAATGGGTACTTGGATTTGAAGTTTGCTGCATCTGTTTCAGACCTGGAGACATTTGAGCTTCCATAAGCTTGCCTACTTTTCACAACAGTACTAGCTGATTTGATGAAAGACATTATGCCTACTCAAAACTCTGCATAATATATATCCTTACTTACTATGGTCACAATGACACTACTTCCAAGGACAGTGTGAGAAATAATTTGTTAATTATAAGTTAAGAACTTCACACTGATTGTAAGGAATCAAATGCATGGGAAAGCATTTGCTAAGCTCATGTGTGAACTCCAGCATCTGCTTTGTACCATTAAGCCCATAAATGATCCCCAGTCATAGGCCATTTGAGTTTTCTGGACAGGTATGTGGATAGTTAACAAATTCTTGTCTTTGAGGATGGAATATTTTCTGAATTTGTTTACATCTTGCAATTCCATGGTTATAACTTCATTGACAGTTTATGAAAAGAATAAATCTGCCATTTCTTAGAAGCTCCATTCATACTTCTAATGCTGTTGATACTTTGGAACATTAATATAACTTTCTTTTCTGCTGAGACTTTTATATGATTTTATTATTTGGTATAGTTTGATCTACTCCCTGGTTTCCTTTTCCCTTCTGCTTCTGCTGGTATTACTCCTGATGGCCAGAGACTCCCAAAGGCATTGTGAAACCATTAAACCTTTCTGAATTTTAGCATTAGGAATAGGTTGCAAGAAAGATGGGCTTGTGTTTATAAAGCTCATTAGGACCACAAGCACCCAAGGAAACACTAGGGTAACACTGAAGGCTCCAAGCATCCACCATAAACAGCAGTGGGAGGAAAACTATCTTCAGGCACTCAGGGACTGGAAGGAGACAAAGACCTTTTATCCTTTTGCCAACCTCACCTCCAAGCAAAGAGGTGAATACTAGGCTGAAAGTGGGTCCTTCTAATTGCCAACACTGACCTGTTAAATGGTTAGAGCTTTGAAAAGAAACCGTATGTAAATCGAGCAACAATTTGTTTCCTCTAGCCCTATTTCATTCTTCCCTTTCTATGCATTTATTTACAGGGCTAACCTTTCTTCTCAGTCAGAAGCAACACAAGAGCTATGAAGTCTCCTTTGATTAGAAGATCTTTATGGCTGTGTAGTAAGCATCTACATGAACCCAGGGCACTTGTTTGGGTCCCTGGCCGTGGTCTAATGCAGGATGTGGGTCTGCAGTTCATTAAAAAAAATTAAGGTCAAACAACAGCAGACAGCTTGTCATTCCATAAGGGAATTATTTCCCTTTCCTGTGGGGAGATAAAGACTCGTGAAATCTATACTGAAGAGACATAGCTTAATCAGGAAGAGATATTCTCCATGGAGAGCTGTCTCGCAGAGAGGGATCTGGGGGTTCTAATTGACAAGCGAATGAACGTGACCCAGCAGTGTGCCCAGGTGGCAAAGAAGGCCGACAGCATCCTGCTTGTATTACCAGCAGAAGTAGGGAGGTGATTTTCCCCCTGTACTCAGCACTGGTGAGGCCTCACCTTGAGTACTGTGTCCAGTTCTGAGCACCTCAGTACAAGAAGGATATCGAGGTGCTGAAGCGGGTGCAGAGGAGGTCAACGAAGCTGGACAAGGGACTGGAGAATAAATCATATGAGGACCGTTTGAAGGAGCTGTATCTGTTTAGTTTGAGGAAGAGGAGGCTGAGGGGAGACCTCATCACTCTCTACAACTACCTGAAAGGACATTGTAGA
>JAAGNO010015215.1:0-48808 GCA_033439905.1 Ceryle rudis
GACTAAAGAGCCCCAGGTGTCTCAGCCTTTCCTCATAAGGCATGTGTTCCAGTCCCTTAATCATCCTTGTAGCCCTCCGCTGGGCTCTCTCGAGCAGATCCCTGTCTCTAACACAACCTGTGTGTCATATGTTGCTGTCTTTTTGGGCGTTTTCAGCTGTTTCTTTTGAAAGTGTGTGAGAAACTGCAGGTGCATACAGGCCTTGGGAATGACAGAGAGAAAGTCCACACCAGATTCTGAAATTATTATTATTATTTTGAAATTCTGGTCTTTAGTTATTAAGAAAACAGTGTAGATGTCATGTGACCATGGATGTTTTAATACAAACTGGAAGAAGTTACATGTAGTAGTTAAACCTATGAAATGTGTAGGAAGGGTTTGAAACATCAAAGTAAAAAATTACAGTGATGCTGCAAGCATCAGGAAGAATGCAGGAAAAATTGATACCAGTCTCATTTGAGGGGGGAGAAAGCCCATCTGAAAATCTGTGCATACTAAATTTGAAAGTAGAAATGCTGAGGGATGGGAATTTTTAACAGTTCTGCCTTGTAGCTGTTGTATAATGAAATTGAAGCCAATGTAATGCTTGCATCTCTAGCACGAACTTTCAGAGTTCAACTGCATATGGTGGTGGTGTGTGGTTTTTTTTTTTCTTATTTGAAAGCCTTGGAAAAGAAATGAGGAAGACTGAGGATATGATTAAGAGAACGGGATAAAATCTTCAGATTTTGAAGTAGGGAGTCCGCAGTGTTTTCAAGAGGTGGGGAAGAGTCTGAGAGGTGCTATTGCAAATACCATGGTCTGTTTTGGGCCGACTTAAACACTGTGAACCTTAAAGCAGCATCTGCCCTTGCTAGTGGCAGTGCTTGGCTGGCAGACTGCCACCAGTGCTATCTGTTTGCATTTCTACCCTTCAGAGCTCTCCTGCCCAGAGATCTGAGCTCTTCTTGCCCCTTTGCGAGACTCTGGCATAGAGACCCTCTGTTGTCATCACTTTGTATCTCCTGGTACTGCTGCACCGGATCCGGGCTGTGGGTGAGCTGGGAGAGAGAGAATGAAGGGGAGCCTTAATGAAAGGCCAGAAGGGCCAGGGCTGGGTGAGCAGGAATTGTGTGTGTGAGGAGCAGCCATTGGAGCAGGTATGGGATATCAAGGTCCTGTCTGGAGGGACAGATGTGTAGAATTTCTGTTGTGGATTGTAGGGGTGCTGTGAGCAATAAAGCAGGGAGCTCCTTGGGGCGCTTTGCAGAAGTGGTGTTCAGGTTGCATGCCAAACATCCTTAAGGGAGGAGCAGCTCAGAATGCCACAGAGAAGAGGGGATCTCAATCTAAGGAGCTTTCAAAGTACTAATTTAATGTATACAAATGTAGATAACATGACTAAGGCATGTCCCAGTCCAGTAAGGCACTTAGGGCATTCACGAGTATCATACCTTCGCTGTCCTTTTCACAGCGGTGCTTGAAGTTTCACTTCTTGAGTCAGGGCCAAAGAGGGGCAAGGGACTTAAGTCACACAAAGGGAAGGAATTGATTCGGAGATCTATAAAAAGCTATAATTAAGAATCACAGAGTTTCTTTGAGATAGAGCATTTGTGCTGATTATCAGGAATAAGTAAAATAGCTCCAGCATGTCAGGACTTTGTAAGTCTTTAGAGATTATTTAGCTGGCATGCTCTCTCTTTTTTTTTTTTTTTTTTTTTTTTTTTTTTTTCCCCTGAAGAATTCCAGATGTTGATTTAGGAACAACTTTTTTTTATGGATTTGATTTTGTCGAGATTTTTTGGCCTCTTCTCCTGATGGGAGGTGTGATTCTGCAAGTGTGGAGATGGTGAGTGATCCTGTGTCCCTCCCTAGCAGTGAGAGTGCTGAGCATCCTGGAGGATTGAACTGTGGATGTGTATGTGCTGCAGAGTTGATCTCAAAGACAGGAACAGAATTGGACTAATGTTTAAATACATGCAATTAATAGCTTTCTTGGAGGGTGAAGAAACAGGTTGTGTCATTCTAAGTGGCTGCTGCAGTTGTGTCACACACTGATTCTCTTAGTGGTGCAGCCACAGGAAACTGAAGTTAGAGAATTGATGCTCAGATTGAGTCTTTATGTTGGCAGTCTAGTTGGTCAATAATTACTGAACAGTCATGATTTATCTGAATTGTAATATCTCTGTGAAGGAGGCCTGGGATGGATTTAAGCAAATGATGTAATTATTTGATACATGATTTAATGCATATTGTTTAACTTGTGCGAAAGTCTGTTTTCTTTTGGCAAGGCACTGTGAAACGCTTTTTGGTACTTTGTCAACAGAGCCAAGGAGTTGCTGATGCTTTCCTTTTTCTTGGCAGTTGTTAGTTTACAAGATCAGGCTAATTACATGAAATTGATCTGTACTCAGTGTGGGTGGGTTGAACTAGTGGGTCTTAAGGAAGCTAATTAACAACTTTTGTGTACTTCCTTTATTGATGACCATTAATATATGAGATTCTGTTTTTAACTGCATTGGTTCCAAAGTGGCCACAGCTTCAATTTATTAATCAAAATATACTCCTCCACTTACTTCTTGTAACAGGGATGCAGAAGCACATTAATTCCTTGCATTTTCTTTTTAAACAATGTGTTGCTACTTGAAAATATGACCGCTTTGTATTATGAAAAGAGCATGAAGGGATCATCTGCTTTTTTGATGCATCTTGACATCAAGAGTCTAATAATCCTTTTTCTTTCTTGAGTCTGCGGCATAGCTTTCCATATGGTTTTGTTTGGGTTACATCTAGAATATAGTAAGCAGCAGGTTCCCCCCCATGGCAGGGTCTTGGGAAACTAAAAAGAGTAACTGTTTTCCTGCGGATTGTTACTATGTTTACTGCATAATGTTTAGAGACTTGTAAGTAATGTTGGTTGTGCATGTTGCCCAGATGTAAGACTAAGTTTCTTTTTAGTGTTTTCTCTTGTGAGAAAACAGTTTTGAGGTATATCATTATAATTTAATCCAATTTGTACCTAGGGAGAGGCTGAAGGAAACTATGCAGAAATAATGTGTAAGTTAATCTCTCCAACTGTGATATTACAATACAGTGATTCAAATTAATGCTAACTATTTTTTTTTTTTTTTTTTTTAATAGAGGGTATCTTGCCTCCTGGCTGTTTTAACAAGCCTTTAATGCCATGTGAATCAAACTGGCAAATACAAATGTTTTAGCTTTCCTCCTTTTTATGCAAGTTTAACATTAAAGTGTTTAAGAAGACTATCATGGAAAGGAAACTGATCCATGCAGATTTGGTGACTGTAGAGAAGGATCAGTCTTTATTTCTGTACAGTCCACAAGCTACTTCTTAGTATTTCAGTAAATTGCTCTGTCTGTGAAAGTCAAATAGTTCTGGGCCAGGTCCTAGCCTCACCTAAATAACAGCATACAGTGAACTGCATGTTGGAGACTGTTAGTCAACGGAGTACTTCACTGACAGAAGCAGGCAGAAGATATCAAAGGATAAATTCCTGGCATATTGAGAATTCAGTAAATTTTAGTTTATAGGAGATTTGGGGCAGAGATTGTCTTCATTTAATTCTAACTGCATGGTTTCATTACCTGAGAAATAATCAACAGGATAATAACATTTAGTGTTGTTTACCCTTGATTCTTATTAGGCACAGGCTAGTTTTGTAACAGGAAATTATTTCTGTCTGCATTGCCTTCCAAAAATGTTCTTGCCCCACTGAAATTCTGTAGTGTTGCTAAGAGCTGGAAACAGCCTAATTTCAAGTTGAGTGTTTTCCTACAAAAACTTTTAGCCTGTTGATAACTTAATTTCCCATGCAGGATGGAACATCTTGATGCCTGGATCCAGAGGTCTCTGGCATTCATCTGTGGCTGATGTTGAAATGCTGCAGCTTGACAAGAAGTGTGCTGAGTGGCAGACTAGCAGGGCAAACCATACTGCATAACCTACTGCTTGGAACTGGCTATTCATATTAGACCATTGAAACGGCTAACTTGATGTTTAGCATATTCCACAATTTAACATGCAAAATATTTCATATCTTCTCATTTTTGCAGTCCTTTTTTAAAGTAACAGGTTTAAAGGCATAACTGTAAACCACGTATTTCATTACATCTCTTTCATAATTGTGAAGCTGCTTGGGGAAGTGGATGAAAATGCCTGTTTCCCCCATCCCCCCAGGCAGCACTGATACTGGATGAGTAGTTTTCCAGTAATTCAGAGTGTAGGAGTTGAAACCAAGTTTTATGTGCTCATAAAGTGACTGAATGGCCTGGACAAGGAATTGGTGGGGCTGAGGTGATTGTGGTGCTTCCTCCTGCACAGACCTCACTGGGGGGACTGTTATTGCAGCCTTTCATTCTTTGAATTAAAATTAATCTCTGTGCAAGTACAGTATATTCTGTTTTGAGAGCCTTAGTTGGAGCTGAGATGTGCATAGGCCTCAGGTGAGCTGCTGATCGCCTGCTGATAGTGGGGTCCAGTGCTCTTAAGTAGCTCTTCTTACAGCATATGTACATTCTTCTCCCTCTCTGTCCCAAAAGTATCTGGGTGGATAAGGGCTTATTGAAACATCTGGAAACACTGAAATGCTATTTGAATATTTGTCTCTGGCCTTAATGTTGCTCAAGTAAAATATTTCACCACAAAATCTGAAAAATGCACCTAATGTGATACATTTTTAGTGGCAAAGAATTTGATGTGAATGTCATGACTCATTCTGTGTTTTGGAAGTTTTTTTTGTAAGAGCAGGAATGATATATTTTCTAAGGTAATCTATGACATGACAGGTGAGGAGTCTAGGAGTCTGTTTTAATAGATAGTTACAATCCTGAGTAATTAAAACTCCATGGAAACATGCAACACAGCACTTCACAGAACTTTCTTATAAAAGTCTAATTTGACACCTAAGAAATGTGTTAACACTTTGAAATCTGCATTTTCTATGCTAAGCTGTTAATAAGTAAAGCACTTTGACTAACAAACACATTAAGCTTAGTGAGATTTTAATGCATTTTGAGTAATCTGCAAAACCAAAGAAGATTTTATGTAGGTGGTTTATTTGCTTCTTGACTTCTCCAGTTGTGATGCTGCATCTGCCAAATTCTCAGCTCCTAGGATAACAAGGCTTATGCAGTGATGCTTTCTGAGTCTATTTCCCTTTAATTCTTCCCAGTAACTGTTGAACTCAAGCTAACTTCAGTCAAATTTAACAGGGAGGACTGATCCTGCAGATGGTTGTTTCCTGTAACTGGCATTAAACCAAGCACTGTGGTAGAGGAGAAGCAGAGAAAGACAGCAAAATGAAGTTTGCTTGTCCTGAACAAACAGCAGGCAATCCACATGAAAGACTAAATATTTGAATTTGTTAATCATGGGAAAAGTTTCAGTAGGGTGGGAAAACAACTTTTACTAAAAACTGCAAGCCTGAAAGACAGACCCATTGGAAACCACACAATAGTAATTCCTCTGATTATGGAGGCAGAAGGAAGAACCAAATAGATCCTTATTCTTAAGATATGCAGAGAAGCTATTCCTGTAAGGCATACTTCCAGGCAGCTATTTCATCCTGTGAGCAGCTAATGATAAAAACGTCTGTTGCATAGGATCTAACACATAAATACAATTCAGTCTTGAAAGCTTCTGAAACTGAATTGACATAACATTTGTTAATTTTCTCTTTATATACCTAGTGCCACAGTAGTTGTGGTTAGCAGGGAAATGAACATCTACAGACCAGAAGATTATAGTTGCCAAAGGATAAACTGGATTTGACTTCATTAGTGCACAAGTGATAAGTTTGTGAGGAGTTATTATAGCATTAATCAACTTGATGGATTGGAAATATGACAGAACTGAAGCAGCGTGTAATATTAGTGCCTATTATTCTACAAATTATGTCTTCACCTACATTCATAAGGCAAGAGTCATTGCTGTCCATTAAGGATGTTACACAATTTTTCCTCTTATGGAGGCATATGACATCCCTTCAGTGATTCCTCCTCCTCTCTTCTCCCACCAGGGTTCTCTTCTCTCTGTTTTCACCTTACAACTTATTGAAGGTGGCTTGGGAACCGATACTTGAATTTAGCTTGCACCTTATGAACCTGGACCTCTCATGTAGCAAGTGTGTATTTAAACTATTTAAACTCCATCAGGAAAAAAAAAAAAATTCTCTAAACATCCTGGAAGAGAAAGTGAGTAGAAATTGGAAGACATGGGACAGATTGTGAGTGTGTATTTAATTCTTTGATTTCCAGAGGATTGTGCAACCTTTGTGTATGTACCTCTGGTATCGCTGAACACAATCTGCTGCATACAGTTCTGAATGCATGATGCAAAATATTTTTTTCTAGGATATGAGTAATAGTAAGTGAACCCAGTATATACACTGATAACAAAATCAGTTATCTTTTATCTGATCTGTGTAGAAAGAAATGAAGGCCTTAGTTCAGGGCTTGTCAGTATGTGTCCACCTTGTCCAAACACAGTCAGAATTGTGACCTCTGTGTAGAGTTCATCAGGTGCCAAAGTGCTGGGGATATTATTAATTAATTTTCTTAAAACTGCTGGAATTTTGAGTTTAAGGTGTGCTAGTAACAAAGACTTAGAGTTTCTTCTAGCTATTTGTCCTTGTTTCATTTACTTGTCAAAAGAGATATTAGTACACAGCTGAGCCATAAATGAGTGAATGCAAAGATTTTCGTAGAATCATAAAATGTTAGGGGTTGGAAGGGACCTCTAGAGATCAAGTCCAACCCCTCTGCCAAAGCAGGATTGCCTAAGGCGTGTCGCTCAGGAATGCATCCAGATGGGTTTTGAAAGTCTCTAGAGAAGGAGACTCCAAAACCTCTCTGGGCAGCCTGTTCCAGTGCTTAGTCACCCTCACAGTGAAGAAGTTCCTCCTCATGTTGAGGTGGAACCTTCTATGCTCAAGTTTATACCCATTGTTCCTTGTCCTATTGCTGGGTACTACAGAAAAGAGATTGGCTCCTTCCATTTGACACCCACCCTTCAGATATTTATAGACATTAATAAGGTCCCCTCAGTCTTCTCAAGACTAAACAGCTCCAGTTCCCTCAGCCTTTCTTCACAGGGGAGATGATCAAGTCCCTTAAGCATCCTCGTAGCTCTCTGTTGGACTCTTTTCAGTAGATCTCTTGTCTCTCTTAAGTTGGGGAGCCCAAAACTGGACACAGTATTCCAGGTGTGGTCTCACAAGGGCAGAGTAGAGGGGCAGGAGGACCTCCCTATACCTGCTGGACACAGTTTTCTTAGTGCGCCTGTACCAGGCACTGGTACAGGTTAGGGGTTGCCCTGCTGGAAAGAAGCACTACAAAAAAGACCAGGATGCCATTGGCCTTTCTGGTCGCAAGGGCACATTGCTGTCCCATGGATAACCTGCTACCCACTAGGACTCTAAGGTCTTTTTTGTAGTGGTTCTTTCCAGCAGGGCAACCCCTAACCTGTACCGGTGCCTGGTGTTATTCCTCCCCAGATGCAGGACTCCACACTTGTCCTTATTGAACCTCATGAGGTTCGCCTTTGCCCAGCTCTCTAGCCTGTCCAGATCTTGTTGGATAACAGCATAGCCTTCTGGTGTGTCAGCCACCCCTCCCAGTTTTGTATCATCATCAAACTTGCTGTGGGTACACTCTATCCCCTCGTCCAGGTCGTTGATGACAAAACTGGACCCAGTACTGATCCCTGGGGAACACCACTGGCCACAGGCCTCCAGCTTGACTCTGTGCCACTGATCACAGCCCTCTGAACTCTGTTGCTGGGACAGTTTTCAATCCACCTCACAGACCAATTATCTATGCCACATTTCTTGAGTTTTACCCTTGTCCTTTCCTCAAGTTGGTTGTGCGCTCCTGTGCACTAAGATTGTGGGATGAAGACTTCATATCATGACTAATGAAAATAGGATCAACAGATATGGTTCATGAAAATATGTATGTGATCAGTCAAATGTGGAAGGAAATTTTAAACTGATAAGGGTGAACAGGTTATAAAAAATATTCTACTTGTGTTTTAGTTTATAGCACAGATGTGATATGCCTTAGCAGCAATATAGTTTTAGATTCTGTGTGCCAAGAAGCTGTTATAATCACTGTCTCCCCTGTCTTTATATAACTTAGTGCCATGATCAGCCCGGAATTATTTGAGTTTCTTGAAATAGACCTAGCTATTTTGTTGGAAAATGACAATTTTACTTGATTTTTGTGGGCTTGAAATATTTCAGCCATGTGCTTGTATAAAATAGGCCACTTCCAGATTGGGCTGGAACCCAAGAATTGGACATAAATCTGATGGTTCAGCCAGAAATGGGTCAAGCAAAAATTTTCAGTAGGAATGGGTCCATGCAGTTTGAAGTTCTCTGTATTATTTTGGGTGTATAGAAAGGATGTTTTCACTGGTTGGCTGGAGTATTTACAAGATCAGTGTAACTTTATGACTTAGTTACTTAGCACTGAAAGTTTTCTAAATTATAGTAATAACATTCATAATTTCCGTATTCCATTTGCTCTTGCAAGACTTCAGCAGACCTGAAGCAACACATGTTTTAAACAGTTAAGGCTGTACTACAGCAGACCCTATCTTAGGATCTTTAAATAAAAAAAAAACAGTAAATGTACTTTCACCTCAAGAATTTTTACTCTAGGGCAAAACTTTAATGGAGGGGTGTAAAGCCAATAACTGCTACAATAAAACATAAAACATTTTTTCATGACACTTAAATAAGATTTGTTTCTCATGCCCATACTAGTATAGCTTTGATAGGCTCTGTGTCTTAATGTTAGAGGCAGTGACCTTTGTAAAACTGTGTACAGTGTTATAAGCTTTACAGTTCTGTGTGACTTCCATAAAAGTTAATACTTCATGAGTATCCAAAAAGAATGATAGTTAGAAAATGGTCCATCTTTTTTCCTTTAAGTTCTGAGGACAAAGACACAAAGAATGACCTTACTGATGGTAGTGGCATATTTATTTTTGAACCACACATAGTTACAGGCATTACTGCTTTACAAAAAATTTATGTGATTAGAGCATTAATTTTGTTTACAAATATCTAGATTGTGTAGAACACAAGGATGGAATTGGTATTTAAAAGATAGATTTTTTTTTTAATCAGACGTTAAGAAGGAATGTAATGGAGATGAAAGAACGTGATGACCTGTTATCATAATGCTACCGTTAACAGTAAATCAGTACTTAGT
The DNA here is from genome assembly GCA_033439905.1 of Ceryle rudis. Classification (NCBI taxonomy): domain Eukaryota; kingdom Metazoa; phylum Chordata; class Aves; order Coraciiformes; family Cerylidae; genus Ceryle; species Ceryle rudis. The sequence continues at coordinate 9,217 of JAAGNO010015215.1, forward strand.
ATTTTTGCTTTCCCATAAATTTAGGTGTGTGATTAAGTGCAATGGTTCTCAACTGGACGATGTGATTTTTTTTTTTTTTTTCTTGACTTTTTTTTTTTTTAAATCCAACAGTTCAGCTGTTTTGAACAACTGATGATGCAGGGTTTTTTAATGCAAATTAACATCCATTTTACAGTTGACCAGCACATCCCTTAAAGGAAAAGGTAGTCCCAGTCATCCTGGTGGGTGGGTTTCTGATGTGTCTGAGCACCTGGCTTTGTGGCTATTATATAGGCCAGTGAGGAAACAACATTAAAAGGCAGAAAGCTTTTTCTTTTCCCCAGAGCATTCTTCACACTCGGTTCAGAGGCTTGTGTCTCTTTCCTCTGTGTCTTGTTCTGTTATTTTCAGAATTCTTTGTTCGGTACCTTAAAAAATAGTTGCTCTTGAGAGTGGCCAAAATTGTGATGGGAATGTGCACAAGGATGTCTTTATGGTGGATGGAAAATACCTGCTTTAGCTGCTTGAAAATTACAAGGCCATTCTGTAATGTAGCTTGAATTTTAGCTTTTCTTGCAACATTGCATTTTGGGACTTAGTTCTCTGCTCTGTGTTGTCCCTCTGTGAGCAGGAATGATATAGGAGAAGATAGTGACAGTGGGAAGTTTTTAGTGGAGGTTAAATCTTGCATTAGCATCTCTGCAGTTTGAGTTCCTGTTCTAGGTACTGTTCATGTTCAGTTAGCATCTGCAAGCATGTTGTTGTTTGTCTTGCCTAATTAATTCGTCTTCTTTCCACAGCCGCAGAGCCTTGGCCTGAAAATGCTGCGTTGTATCAGCAACTGAAGGGTGGGTACACTGTTTTTTGCTATTAATAATTACTCTATTTTTAGAAAACACATTAAATATGCAGTAAGATAATTGACTGCAAAGAAGCATAGAAACTGTTAAAGAGGTCCTTTGTGGTGTTTGTCTGGTCAGAGGTTTTAGCTACGCTTGCATCTGCCAATATAAACCAGCTATTCATGGCCTATAAGGTCCTTGGTTTATTATTGACTCATTATATTGGCTGCTGTAGGCAGTGTAAAATTATGTGGTTGCAGGCACAGTTGGCAGATTTACTGCACCAATAGCTGAGGCAGCAGATTTTTGAAGTCTTGTGGTAAAGTGGGCTCTCAGTAAAGAGGAACTGTTAAAATGTATAGGCTAGGATGGTTCAGGCTCCCTTTAGCAGCTCTTCATATATCATCAGATCACATTATGGCCCCCATTTGGGGCTCAGCAGCCTGCTACAGTTGTCAGAAGACTGCAAAGTAATGAAGACTAATAGGTAGCAGCCCTAGTCTTCTAAGCATGGAATTTTTATTGCAGTGAACTTGTCATCTTTCTTTTGTGTGACAGACCTAGACACAGTGTGCAATATTAACTGCAAGCTGCTTTTATAGGTTTCTGAATGCTTTTACTTTTTAGCCAGAGGAGTTATGAAGATGTGGTTTTATTTAACTTTGATTAGAAGAGGAGTAATTGGCATAAAACAAGCATTTGGGCTTTAGTTGTGAGCATTTTTTATTGTACGTTGGTGGTAATGTATGATAAATGCAATTGCATTTGCAGGAGAAATATTCCTGGCATTTTTTTTTTTTTTCAATATTCATATCACAGGTTTTCTAGTACAGCTGCATAATAATTATATATGTGCTCCTTGCTTTATGTGTAAGAAGTGCAACCCAGAATGGCTTACAGTTACAGGTCAGTAACTAAATGGCACTGTTTTTTGTAATTGTGGGGGGTTTTTTAATTTTTTTTTTATTTTTTCAACAGAGGAACAAATTTTGCTTTCTGATAATGCATCTTCCCTTGCTGTTCAGGTAAAATGTAATCTTTTGTAAACTAAAGATGTTAATTCCATTTTTTTTTTTTTTTTAATTATTAGCTAAAGTAATTGTATTTAGCCAAATGAATAATTTAAGAATTATTTCTGTCAAAATAATTGACTTATTTCCTGCTTCTGATGTGCTTTACATTGTCATTGAAGCGTAAAGGACATAAGGATTTTGAGAGTCCTATATAAAGTGCTGCTGCTTGTACTCATATTTACATTGGTTTATGTTTGTACAGTATCTGCTTGTCTACCTACTCTGGGAACTGTGCACGGTTCTCCTCTTTTGTCACTTGGTATGCTAGTTTGTCTTGTAACACCTTGCATGTTGCTTGCTAGTTACTTAACTCCCAAAGCTAATGATGCTCCAAATTCAAGGCATATTTGCCCTTTAAGCATCAAATCTCTATATATCTCTGATAGGTTTTCTCAATTTCATCGTGTATACAGAGCTGAGATCCAATGTGGTCTTTAGAAGTAGTCCATATAATTGACAAACTTGCATTTCTAATTGACTTAAAAGCACCTCTGTGGCTGTGAAGTCTGTGTAAACTCCATTAACCTGTTAGGTTCAGTAACCCCAGATCTCACAGGGATGTTTTCTCCATTAGAGAGGGCCTGGATGTCAGAAGTGGTGGTGAGCAGAAGGTCTGTAAGGTGTCTGTTCTTCAAAGCAACCTTGCTTCTGCTTCATGTAGTAGGGACTTGAACTGGTCCCCTGCTTCTTGCTTTTTGTGTGTAGTCTAGCTCAGAGCAGCTAGAGCAAGCAGTCTTTGAGGGCTATCCAAAAAGGTCACCTCTCATTTAGTTGAAGTGGGACACTTGGAGACTGTAACTGACATGACCAGTAAAAAGGTTAGAATCATTTGATCATGGTGACTACTTCCAGGATCTCTAACTTTTTTTTTTCCTTACCGTTGGTCAATCTAGGAAATACCTCTAAGAGTAAATATATCACAGCAAGAAGATTCCTTTATCCTTTGCTGGAAAAAGGAGTTATGTTTGATACACCAGATAAATGGGGCAGTGTTTATTTGTTTGGGTGGTGTGTTTTATGTCTGCCTCACAGTAATGCAAATAACTGGTTTTGTTGCTCACTTGATCTTGGTGTTCCTTTATACTTTGGCAACTGTATTTTTTTGTGGTTCTTGTGAATATTCTTACTGTCTAACAATAGATGTGGCTTGTATTTAAAAAAAAAAAAAAAGGCAACAACATAACCCTAGAATTTCCTTTTCTAATGCATCATTTTTCTTTACTGTTTTCAATCCATTGTTATCCTACACATGTCACTTAGATGATAAATTAACTATAATATATTAGAAATTCTTGTTTTTCTTCAATATTCTCTAGCTGGACAGCTGATAGTAGCCATGACTATAAATATGGCTCTGGTAGATATCTGATCTTAAACTTTATAGAACAATTTTGTATTGGGGAACCATATCTGTTGTGAAGAATCTGTGTAACATGGTTGTGCCTGTGAAAAAGTAGCTATCCTTGGTGTCTTTGATCCATTTTGAAATCATAATATGATATGTAGTTATGTATTATTAGCTTAGTGATCAGAAAGCTTTAAATATACTGGTGTGCTTTGCATAAGGAAATTGCTGAGTTCCAATTCTTAGAATTTACTTTTTGTTCTGATGAGTGCCTGTTCACCGTTTTAATGAATATATTTTGGTGGGTGTCTTTTTTTTTTTTTTTTTTTTTTTTTTTGTGGTGGGGGGGTAGTGATGATGTGTTCTTGTGTTCTTTTCCTGAGGATTAAATGGGAATGGAGGATAGGAGGAGAAATAAAAGGTGGTACCTGGGACTTTTTCCCACTATTGCTATTCCTTATCCCTTGTTACTGATTTGGGGCACGTGAATATCACTAGAGCAGATAGATAGCTTGTTCATGGCTTCTTGAACTTCCATGTGGTGAAAAATGCATCAGAATTTTGAGTCCCTCTGATCAAAAGAGCATGTGGAGTCAGCTGACATCAAATCTTTAAGGAACGTGGTTCATAACAAGACTCCTAAATGGGCTACAACTGATCTTTCAGATCTTTCAAGAAATCTCCTTGCAGCACCTCTTCATAATCCTGCTCTAGGATAGTTCTCAGAGGACCTATATGCAGACAGCTACATATAAAAATCCAATGCTACAATAAGTAATTAGAGTAAAAGTTGACTGGTTTAAAATTGACGACCCTGCCGTGCACATGGCATTTCATGTACCACTTGTCAACAGAGCACAGCAGAGCAAGTTACTCTCAGTGTAGGTGTTAACAAACAGACTGTTGCAGGCATTTTGTTTGATTTAGCAAGTAGTGAGGGCTGCAGATTGAATATAGGAAGTTGATTGAGTCTTGCTGTTTTAATAATGATTGGATTTAAGACTCCTTATTGTGCAATGGAATCTATACTCTTGACTGTAGCTACACGTCAGATAAGAGAGAGGAGGATAGAGTCTTCTGGGAAATGCTAAGTAACTGTGGTGGTGCCTTCAATAACTAAAAAATGAGCAAACCAACAACAAAGACATCCTTCTCGTCTTGTAGAACCTCTCTGTTGGTTCTGGTAGGGATTTTTGTTTGTTGTTTTTTAGTTCCTCTTCTGCCCATTGTGCTTGGAGAAGACTAAATTAACAATTCCTTTGTCTTTTACTGGGTTCAAATTCTTTATATTTGCTGAAAATGCAACATAACTTCAAATAAGCTAGTGCATGATCTCTGGTACATCTTGGTATTTGTGCTCCTGGTTTGTTAACTTGAAATAGTGTATTACACAGTCCTGTTGAAAGTAAAGCCTGTTTGATCTTGGGCTACAAAATCTTCATATTGAATTAAGTTTTAATTTTACTGCAAATGAATTAAAATCAAGGGAAAATACTAATAGTAATGATTATCCAGCTACAGGAAAGAGAACATTGTATTTAGAGTGAAGATTCCATTCTGCTTGTGTGATATTCAGCCCTCTTCACACTAAAGTTAATGAAAACAACACCTCCTGGGTAACATGACTTGGAATGAAAACCATTCTCCACTTACTTATTGTACAGCTTCAATTATACAGCATTCCTGCTTATCAGTCTTACCATAGTAACAAAGCTGCCAAACCCCAGAAGTGAATATGGAACTGTATTTCAATAACAAAACAACTTCAAGGATGGAAAAATGGAGTTTTAAATGGATTAAAACTGAATTACCATAGGAGAATATATTTTAGTCTGAAGGAGAGAGCCTATCCAGGCCGCATTTCCCTGTTGATGCCCGGTGGAGGTAAAGCCTTTTTATTCAGTTCCTGGGTGGAAGTCATGTGGCTGAGAAGGAGGGAGGGGGTTACTACAGCTGCACTGTGCCAGGCCTCATGCCTCAAATGGCAGCCACTGTTCTTCGCACTTGGGAGGAGGAATGTGGATGTTGAGATTGCTTTTGTTATTGTGGGTTCTCCTGAAATCTTTCTGAGGGTAGTCTCAGAATCTTGCTTAAAAGACTGTCTAAAATGCTCAGGATTGTGGAAATTCTCACAGCTATCCTGAGGTTATAGAGCCTGCAGCTCATTATGTTTAGTTATGTATTAATGGCTTCTGCAGTTGATGTCCTGGTAAATGGTCTTAATATATTCCAGGAAAGTGCATTTAGAATTGTCTGTTCTTAGTCCTGAATGACAGAAGGATGTTTGGGCAATTTAAAATTGTGTTACACAGACCAACTGCTTATTTACTTCAACAAGTAATCACATAAATGTGTAAATCATGCATGATTAATTGCCCTCAACAGATTTGTAATTTTTTGTGTGTGTGTGTGTGTGTATATGAATTGTGGTTTGGTTTTTCTCTAGATAAAACATTAGCAGGAATTTGAACTTGTTGCTGAGGCTTGAACAAAGGCTTAGTACTGAAATGAAAATCTGGCAATCTCTTTTTTTTAAAGAGAATAAAAGCTGGAATTCTTCATGATGAGAAATGCAGTATCAACACAATCAATCCAGCAGCATTGCGTTGCAGCTAAAAACATGCTTAAATCCCAAGCCATACAGGTACTGTTTCTGAGTGAAACATCTTTCATATAGTTCTAAGATGAAATTACCCCTGAATGAATAGCATCTTCATTTATCTTCAAAACCTCTGTGCTACCAATGAAAGTACCCTTTCTGTATTCTACAACAAGAATTACATTATGCCATTAGAGCAGTGTTGTGCTGCAGTGTAAAATAGATTGTTTTGGCGAATGGACGTGGCTTTGCTATAAATTATGTTCACAGGTACAAAGGAATTTGTAATTTTGTTTAAAATAGTCACAAATATAATTAAGCTCTTAATTTATGTTAAACTACAAATGTGGCCATTACCATAACTGGATTAGGAATTTAATCTGTCACTCAGAGAATGATACTGAACAGTTTTCATTTATAACCTTAGACACACTATTTCAGTTACAGGGTCTGCAGCTGTTTGATATGAAAACTGAATTATTCTGTAGATTTGTTCATGGTTTTTAATTTTAAAATGTGTTCCTGCAATAAAGTAGAGAATAACTCTTTCGTTGTCATCACATGTTGTCCTTTCATGTTCATGAAATAACGTAAAAATGAAAACAGAAAATGCCTTTCACTTTTTCTTCACAAAAAGTGAAGTGTGAGTGCTTCTAGAAGTGCTGCTGAAAGATGGCTTGGAATGGCTCGTTCTTTATTAAAAACTTGTCATGAATGTATCTTTTTCAAATGAAGCCTGGGTGTGCGTTCTCAAAATAGCGTTCCTCATGTGGGGACGTAAGTTGTGAACTATTTGAGTCTTGGCGTAAGTAATTTTATTCTTGTCTCTGATCATAGAAACTTCAATCTGGATATGATTTACATCAAGTTGTGACTCATTTTTAATGAGTGTACGTGTCAGCTGGGGAGGGCAAAGAGGAAGGGAGATCAAGAGTGAAAATGGCACCTAAAACAATTAACTGTAGGAATAAATACAAAACTCCTCCCTGCTCTTATTCCTTCCCACAGTATTTCATGCACAGTATTTTTCCATCCTTGTCATCATAGGAAGGCACAATGGCATCCCTTTCTTGCATTGTTTTGAGGGCGGTGGCAGCAGCAGCAGCAGAGATGAGAATGTCACTTGTGTGAGGAGGAAGGGGAGGGTGGGGTGAGTTGTCCCATGGCTGGCTCTGGATTCAGGGCTCTGGGATTTTGAACTGTGCTAAAGCAGCACAAAGGTGATTGTTCTGTTTATTTTTTTTTTTTTTAGATAATTGAAATCCAATGCACTACCTACATTTTGAATTTGAAATTGGGCAGGCTATAAGAAAACAAAACAAGCCTTAAGTCGATGGTGTCCTTTAAGCAATGCTGCTGTTGTAAATGTACTCCATAATTCTGGCAGGAGGTGTCACCTGCCATGATTGAAATGAATGATAGACATAAGATTGTTGATTAATTTTGTAACAAGTGCCACCTCAAAGCTTCCTATCAGCCTTTTTCACATAGCTGCTGATACTTTGTTCTCTCATGGAAAAAATATGAACTGGCTTGCTCCGTGCTGACTTTGAAAACAGAGTGGCTTGTGCTCTCTCTGGGAGGAGAAGGCAGTGTGCTGCCAACCATAGTCCTGTGTGGATCAGTGTGCAGTGGGGCAGGAAAGCAGGAAAGGTACTGAAAGGCTTTTCCAAGCTTTTTCTTCACCTGGTTCCCACACTCTTTCTTCCCTAGTCTATAACAGTAAAGTAAATATTGGGAGGGTAGGAAAAGGCAGACATTAATTCCTCTTCTGGCACCTTTTTTCCTCTCCCTTCTCTGATTCTCCTCATGGATTTGCAGCAACTCTCCACCTCCCTGTCTGCAGCAAGGTTTGCCATTAAAAACAAGGTGCACAGAGACAGTAGCAACTTTGTTGACTTGGTGGTTTCAGTCTGGAAGAAGAGGGGTAGCACTGCTAAATACCTGTTGTTCACATTTCTCCCTTCCTGGGTGCTGGAAGAGGAGGTGATGCTACAGGTAGAGAGGCTGGAAGAATGTGAGAGGGGAGACTGTTAGCCTCCAGGGAAGAGAGGCAGGGAGCATGCGTTGGAGAGAACCTGACAGACTCTATTAAGCCAAATCTTTATTTTTTAATGCCTTTATCTGTTTCTCACATTAACCTGATCTAAAGAAAGGACACATTTTGTTCCAGAAATAACTTAGAGAAAAGTGTTTGTAGCAGACCTTATATTGAACAGAGGTTACTAAACTGGACAGTTTTCTAGGTGTCAGCTTCAGTCATTGACAGATGTTGACACTGCACAAGAAATCAGGCCCCTGTTTTTAAAATTACAGAAATGCAAGTAATCAGTGGAACATAGAGATAAAGGAAGCACTCCTGCTGATGCCAGAGGAATAAACACAGTTCTTCCCAATCTAAGATTTCATTACCCTTCTTTTATGCTGCATTAACTAGTATGAGCCATGAAATTACTCATTCCTTTTAAAAGCCTGAGCATCTTGTTTTGATGTCCTTTTGTTGTAGTGAATTCTGTATATTTATGCTTGAATGAATTTTCCTTTATTTGTGTAAAGACTATTGGGCAGTCATCTGTTGATCTTCTGTAACATGGGCAAGGGGACATAAGAATGTTAATCCCTCTGCTTTATGAATTGATCCAAATAGTTAATTTTTTGGATGGGTGTTAAGCATAAAAAAAAAAAAAAAAGTTTTATCCTTTCCAGCAGGATTTTGGTCCTCCTTTTCCTGGTTAGAGTTTGTTTGGAAGAGTTGTTTTCAAAGTATCAATAAACATTTGCAGTGAACATCTTTACGATTACTTTGGACTGGAGAACTTCGGGTGAAGTAGTGTGTACCAGTTTTACCACAGACATGAGAGCTATTATTTTCCCCCTCCCCATTCTGAAGAAGTGCAGATGCTGTAGTATTACTTGTGATAATCCTAGGTGCTGGAGGAGATCCAGGTTGTGGCCTATGATAGTCACCCTGTTCACTCTGTGCTATATTACAGGTTTTTTTTTTTTTTCCAAGAGAAAAGAGCAGAAAATTGAATGCTGTTCTTTGAATTTACAAGCATCTTTGCAGGGTATGACAGGCTGTGCTCAGTTGAGTGTCTTGTTTCTTGTTTCATTGTTACTGTCTTGCTTACCATTTTTAGGTGAATTTTCACAAGGGATTGATTGATTAACTAGCTTATGTGTCACTTGGAATTCAGGTGGCCCCTTTCAGTCCTTAAGTTGATCAGCCAAATTTACGTTGTTAACAATAATCTCTGATAGAATAAGCCTAGGCTCTTGATCTTTCAGACTGCTCAGCTTTTGATGCCATGTCTTTGAAGGGGCGTTGATATCTTCATAAACGTCAACAAAGCTGCACTGGGGTAGTTTCAGCCTTCGATCTCTCGCCCTTCCCTCTAAAAGTAGTCAGAGGAATTGAGTTAACTCTGATTTGCAGATGGTTTCTCTCACAAGAAATGTAAGGGTTTACTTGCCTGCTTAAATTATATATTTGAGGTACCCAAAGGCAAATGAGATGCTCTCAGCTGGAATAATCGGTGTTCCACTGCATCTTTTATCTGACTTGGAAGCCATGACAGTCTCATACCATCTGCACACCAAATGTTCTGGTTCTTGACATTCTACATGAGTGCTCAAAAAGGGAACAAGTCCTCCCTTGATCACTGGGCTAAAGCATTAAATGAGATAAAGCTTCACGAAAATTGCTGCTTTGTCCTGTATTCTCTCTGCAAGATTTCTTTGATCTGTGTCAATTTCAGCTATTTTGGTAGTAACTGTCTAACATCAGTTATTGTTTAAAATCTAATTTATCTAGTTGAATGCAGCAGAAAAAAAACCTGATCTTTTCTGGGTGTGGGCATTTATAAGAATGCATCGGTCATCATCCTTATCCATCTCTTTTTCTAAAAGAAACCATAATTTCCATAAATAGGAAATTTATTCATTGTGCTGGAGAAGTCAAAACCACCTGTGTTGTTAATACTAATAATGTCCAAAGTCTGTCAGTTACATCAATGAAAGAATGTAAGTACTCTCATAAGCAATGCAAATTGTAAAGCTTATTTCTTGGACTGAGTCCTCATAGTTTGGCATAGTACTGTCTCCTTTTATCATTTGACACGTATTTTTTAGTCAGCTTGAAGGCTATCCTGTGGACCGTTAGTTAAGCTGAATCACGAAACGGATACTGGCCTACGTCTCTAGGTAATGATTAGTTCAGCAGTGTAGATCCAGTAAGAATTAAACCTCTCTCATATTGTGGAGCTTTTCTGTGTTTTCCTGCAGAACAATATTTAAGGAGCACTTCATACTGAATAGGCCATGCTTTGGATGCAAATTACAGCTCAACATACTGGTCTTTTAATTCATCGAGTTTCTATCTTTTTAAAAATGTAATAGCAGTTTTCAATTTTTTTTTTTTTTTTTAATCTTTAGGCTTACTGTATGGCATTAAATGATTTTGTCTTCAACTCTTTTACTGTTCTGTATTCTCTTGGTTTTGTGTTTCTTTACTGTATCACTACTTATCTTAAAGCCGTAAATATATCGTAAATATAGACAAAGACTGAAGGGAATAGGTGTGTCATGTGGATGCTGGAACAGGCCTTTTAAGGCTGCTGGAGAGGCAGCCCCAGTGGTCAGTGTTTCTGAACCTTGCAGGAGGGGTGAATGCAGAACCAGATAGATTTTCCCAGGTTTAATCTTCAATCACTCTTCAGTTTCTCAAACTTAGTCCTGGTCTTCCCACCTATGAAATAATCATCAGAACTGAAGGTGACTATTCCAAGAAAGTTTTCTGTTTTTTGTTTGGTATTTACTTCAGGGTCTTTTTGTTGATGTTAATTTTCGTTTTTAACCTCACTTATTTCTAAGCTTACTGGAATCTCCGCTTTATTACGCAGAGTGGCCAACATTTTAATTTTTTTAATATTTGTTCCCACATTAGATCTCAATTCTTGTTCAACCTCCTCTCTCCTCTTTTCTTTATGAAGTACAAAAAAGGCACATGCACTCAGTGTGTTTGTGTTTCTGAGATGACAGAATGGCAGTGTATTGTTAATCCCCTTTGCAGCAGGCCAGAGACTGAGGTAGAATTTCCCTGCCAAATATAACAAAGGTCAATATTCCTTGGTCTGTGGATGGCTATTGAGGAAAAGGAGAATGAAAGGTCAGATTCAGATTTTTTTTCTGGAAACTTGGCTGAACTCTTTACACTGAAAAGATTTTATTTACAGTTTAGCCTCTGTGCTGAGGACTGTTTTTTGTAGACACAAACTGTGTCTTTGGTAGCAACCTTGTACTCTGTAGGAGCCAAAGCGCAATATGATGCATAGTAGGCCATAATTTGTTGAAGCAACTGATGTAACCAAAGTGTTCTGTGCCAGCATGTCTCATTTTTGACATGCTGATATGAAAAAGTAAAAATATTTCCCCTATTCACCTGCTTTTGCTTAAATGTGTCTCTGCATTTACAAGCCTCTCGGTTGTGTTGCTCTCACTCCAGTGTAGCTCAGAGTCTTTTTCTTCTAAACTTGCAGTGAGAATAGTATATGGCAGTTACAAAATTCTCCCTGGCGTAATGGTGAACTGCAGAGTTAATTTAGTGCCTCACTGTGAAAGAAATTAATTTGGTATGCCTAGACTGAATTAAACTTCATGTGTTCTCATTGACAGCCAGCTCAAAGTGAGCCAGCAGTGTGCCCAGGTAGCCAAGAAGGCCAACAGCATCCTGGCTTGTATCAGAAATAGCGTGGCCAGCAGGAGCAGGGAAGTGATTGTGCCCCTGTATTCAGCACTGGTGAGACTGCACCTTGAATGGTGTGTTCAGTTTTAGACAGTTCAGAAGGAGACTGAGGTGCTGGAGTGTGTCTATAGAAGGGCAATGAAGTTGGTGAAGGGTCTAGAGAACGAGTCTTCTGAGGAGCATCTGAGGGAACTGGGGTTGTTTAGCCTGGAGAAAAGGAGGCTTGGGGGAGACCTCGCTCTTGACAACTGCCTGAAAGGAGGTTGTAGTGAGGTGGTGGTCAGTCTGTTCTTTCAAGTAACAAATGATAGGACAAGAGGAAATGGCCTCATGTTGCACCGGGAGTTTAGACTGGATACTAGGAAAAAATGTCTTAATTGAAAGCATTGTAAAGTACTAGAACAGACTTCCCAGGGAAGTGGTGGAGTTACCAGCCCTGGAGGTATTTAAAAGATGTGTAGCTGGGGTGCTTAGGGATATGGTTTAGTGGTGACTTGTCAGTGATATGCTAAGGGTTGGACTTGAAGGTCTCTTACAACCAAAATTACTTTATTATTCTGTGATATTTTTGAGATGAAATTTAACAGCTAAGGATTAAGCAGTGTAGAATTTCACTCCATGCCTCCTACCCAAAGGCAACATTACTTGGAACTGTTGTTAGATGCCAACGGTTCCATTGCAGCACAATACTGTTTGAGATGATATTCACTACCGGTAGAGCTTTTAGAAGAACAAGGTCTGTGTACCAGTTGAGTTAGTGTATGTTTTTGGTGGGATAACTGTATTCAGCAGTGACATAGGAGCATGTATTTAACCTAAACCAAAGACTCTGCATTCTTGTCCTCAACTATTTCCAAAGAAGTTGCATATGAAGCCCCAGCTTGGGCAGAAGATGTGATACATATAACAGTAGCTGGAACAGGCTGGACATTGCTAGGTCCTGCAGAATCAGCAGAGAGAGGAAGAGATCTAGGACCAAGGAAGACTAGTGCCTTAAATTTATATTTAAAAATTAGTCCTTTGTGTGGGTGTTTTTTTTTTTTTTACTGTTTGCATGGAGTTTGGGATGACATCAAGAGCCTCAATTTTTGGTGGACTCTGATGGGTGCACAGACTTAGAAAGTGCTATGTTGTCAAATGTGTCCAGTTCCTTGTATTTTCTTTGTGTGATAGTTGCACCCTTAAGCAGTAATAAGGTTCTAGCTGGAACAAAACACTCTAGAAAACAGTTTTTTGGTAAATAGTGCAAGATCTGCAGTATTTGGCTTATGTTGACCATGACTATAGTAGCCTAATACATATATATATATATATCTGTCTCCCTCTCTCTGCACGTTGGCTTCCAAGCAGTGCTTTAGGTCAGAGTTATGCTGAGGAAATCAAAAGGTGTAGAAATCCATGGATTTTGCAGAGCCTTCACAGTTCTGAGATGGGATCTTGTCAGCCATAATCAATGCCTTGTGTAGCAGCTCGTGACTATGGCTTGTTGCTTTAAACTGGGATTTAGATTTGAGTTAGGTCATCTAAACCTGCAAGAGCCAAATGTTGTAATGGACCATGCTGTTCTTGGATTTGGTTGGCAAAGGATAAAGCTTTTGGCTTTTTTTTTTCCTGGATTGAATTAAGGTTTGGGAATAAAGGACTTGAAGAGTGCAGGAGAGAGGAGAGGGGCTGCCTGGATTATTTTTGTTTGTGTGGGTACTACAGAAGCAACAAAGTTAGGAACAGGGCTGATGTCAGTGTTAGTTTGTGCTTTATGGACTCATTTAGTGCAGCAGGGAGCAATATCCAGGTTAGGGATTAGGTTACTTTGATGTCTATGATTAGGGTCTGAGCATTTAAAGCTGTGGGAGTGCAGTGTACTGTCAGATCTTGCAGTCTGAAGAGCTAGGTGGAGGCTCCTGTAGAACGTGCTGTGTTACTGAAGCTTTTTTCTTCATGGTGGTAGCCTTCTTGGTGCAGGCTGTTTTTTACCTCAAGCCACTGTGGATTAATAGGTGTAATTTTGGAATCCAGAATCGTGACTTGTCTAATTGCAAAGATAACGTGAATGTTAGGATTTAGCTGAGTTGTGAGACTCTGGATATTAAGAGGTTCCTTATTTGCCATGTTCTGTCCAAATTTCAAGTACTTTTTTTGATGTTTTGGTATTTCAGCAGAAACAAATGAAAGATTTTGTGGTGATGGCAGGTGCTGACAAAAATGGGTATCCTGCTGAGAGTGCTTTGAATCTAAGGTTACAGATAGAAAGAAACAGTAAATCGATCACTTACGCTCTCCATGATTCACATAAATTAAAGTTAGTAAATACATCCTCTCAAAGCAGACTTGTGATTTGACGGTATCATAGAGTAAAACTGGCAGCTATTGTAAATATAACGTGGGAAGGTGTTATATGTGTTTGTCATGTTAGACAACATGAACTCACTTAGCCAGCTTTGGCCAGAAGAAATAAGTACGATGATTTTTCAGGAGGGGCAAAATATCATTTAATTTTGTACAGCCGCGGCACTAATTGTGTCTGCCAGATACAGCTGCTTTGCTTGTCTTGAAAAAAAGAGTAAAAACAGATGAAAAATTATTAGAAGAATTCCAGTCAATGACTGGATGATAAACAATTGTCTAAGGAAGTTAAAACCCCTTGTTTTTCTTTTACCTACCCTTCTTTCTTCCTAAAAGCAGTATGCAAGGAGCTGTACTTCATAAGCATGTGCTAGGAACTAACTAAAACACACTCCAATGTATTAATGAAAACACATTTGTTTGTCACTGGTGTATTAATGCTTTTGAAATGCCACTCTTTGTTTCCAGGCCTTTTTGCAAATGTGCAATCTGCCAATCCAGGTGGTTTGCAGGGCAAATGCTGAGTACATGTCCCCATCTGGTAAGTGTCGCCTTCATTTAGATTACTATGTTATACCTTCATTTTGATACCATGGCAACTGTGCCTCATCTTGCTGGTAACAGTCGGTCAGTGCTGTGTGTGGGTTGCCTTCCCCCCTCCTCTCCAGTGCAGTTTATCCTCTGCAAACGATTAAAACAGTCACATGCAAAGTAATGTTGGCACTACTTGTAACCATGCCTGTGAATGTGGTACCTATAGAAAGTGTTCAGACAGTTCACATGCCTGGTGGAAACCTTCTCTTGAATGCCTCTTGAGTGGTTGTGTCCTGAAGCAGAAAGACAGATGTTTCTCACAGTGGCTGTATTCTGCATTCAGAGAATATTCCAGTGAATGCTGTTATACTGCTGGGGTAAGACAACAGGGAGAAAGATTATCTTTTGTTACCCTGTCTGGTAAATGATAGCCAGAATGTTAATACACAAGAAGACTGGAGTGAGCATTGTCACTGTTAAGAGTGATAGGCAATTTTTAAATCTTTCTCTCACCCATGACACTGTTTGGAAAAAAATCCAAACTCACAAAAAATTAAGAATTAGAAAGGTACATCTCTTACCTTTTGCTGGAGATGACTTCTTGATGGAAAATGTCCATAGGCTGGCTTCAGAAGGTTACCTAAGAATCAGAGGGAATTGCTGAATGCAGGGCGCGAAAGTTTGGCAATCCTTACACTCCGTCCTGGAGTTTAGTTGTGTGAGGAGATACTTATTTACTGATTAACTGTCTCTGACTGATGACTGCTACATGGAAGTGCCTGTTAGTATGTTTGCCAGCTGTATGGGTTCTGCTACTGCTACAGATATTTTGGTCCAAGCACTGGAATTATACTATTTAAAAAAAACCCAACCATGCAGCAGTGGAAAACCAACAAAATACAGAGATATATAAATTATTTCTTAGTAAATAAAGGTAGCTTTGAAGGGCTGGATCCACGCGCAGAGGAGCATCTTGCCTGCATATAGAGGAGCATCTTGCATGTGCAGGAGTAGGACTGATGACAGTTGTGTGCTCTCACTTCTCTGCCACTCACACCTCATGTCCACACTAGCTGGCATCTGATACTGTAATTTACATCTGAACACTTCATTCTTCTGCTGAAAACAAGGAGCACAAGAGGGAAAATGATACTGCTTCAATTTTAAGCGTAGGGAGAAATACATGTATTGTTTTCACCCTTACTCCTGGAGTCCTGATTATTTTTATTCACTTGCCTATTTCCTCTCCTTGTTCTTTAATTATAACTCAGACAAAGTTTTAATTTGTTCACTTCTCTCTCCCCACCACCCCCTGTCACACATTTGAAATGTTCTACATTTCTTCATTTTGGGGGGAAGGTTATCTATCTCATAGTTGTCATAGTGAGGAAACCCATTCTGAGGAGGCAGAAGTGTGATACCAAAGGATTGTCTTAGTGTGTGAAGTACAGTCTGACTGAAACCACTGAATTCTGCAGCACAGAGAGGTGTGCATTTCCTTCCGCAACATGCAGTGTTTGGATGCAGGTGAAGCCTTTGTGGGTGTCATGCACTTCATCCTTAGGTTGATTGAGCCAGTGAGAAGTGAATCTCATGATAAAAGCAATGACTGAATCTGCTGGTAGCGTGAACACTGAGCCAGGCCAAACAGTAGGTTTTTTTGTGTTTTGGTGGAAAGAGTGAATGTATTGCTAATAACGTCTTTGGAGTCAGGTAGGTACTGATCTTCTTCTTTGGGATGTCTATTGAGAGCAGAGTTTGCTCACAGTGAGAGGTGAGAAAGTAAAAGGGTGCTGTGCCCCACTGCACTGGGCAGGCTCATTTACTGCCTCTGGGCTTAAGGATGTCTTCAGTAATAAAAAATATCCAGCATTTATCTGTATTTTACAGATCATTTCAATCATGTAAATAAGCCTAAAAGACTTTGTCTTAGATACCAGGTTGGTGTTTGTCACTTGCACTTGGGTGAAGATTTGCAGGACAAACAAGCTGCTTACGGTGGATTAGAGCAGTAGCCCTCACATTCACCTGTTGAGAAGGGGCGTAAGGCAACTTCTGTCATGCTTCATGGCTTGCTGTGTCTAACAGGGCTTCCTCTTGTATCTCTGTCTGCCTTAAAGCTTTGGCTTAGTTGTGTGTATAAGTACCAAGCAGAGATGGTGTGTACAGCCTTGGGAGCCCTTCACACCCCTACAAGTTCCACCAGTGACACAGCCGTCTCCTAGTCCTCTCTTGAGGGAGGACTGGTGGTTTTTGGCTTTACTCCATGCTGGACCCTTAGCTTCATAGACTGAATGTTGAGCCTTACTCTAGTATTAAGCTTTAACCCCATTTTGCTTCCATGATGATGAAGATGCTCCTTCCCCCTCCCAGCCCCCCAGATCATGAAGCCGTTGGTCTTATACCAAGAACCTCTTCCTGACCCCAGAACTGTGGTGGCTTAAAAATGCCAGCTCACAACTAGAGAGTGAAGGTTGGGGCAGCCAGCAAGGGCTGGCTGGCCCAGTCATTGGAAATCTGAAGGACTGGGGGAGGGAAAGTCAAGACCCTGCCTTGCTGAGTGTGCATTTGCACTTCCCCTGTTTGCTTTCCTGGGCACAGAGCCACATCTTCCGTCATCCTTTCAGCAGCCTTTTCCCTGCCAGTAGGTTGGAAGGGAGGGTGGGAATGTGTTGTGTCGTGAAACGAGCCAAGGACTCTGTCTGCTTTCCTGGGATTTCCCAGCTGTACTTCAGAGAAACATTGAATTAAGTTTTTCCAGCAAAGCAAAATCCATTATTGAAACACAAGTCAATAGATCTCACTCAATAACTGAAATGCACAATTGCAAGTACTGCATGTAGAAGGCGTTCAGGAGGAGGAGATGTTTGTTATTACAAACGTTCACTGGGTGAGCTGTGTATGTGAGAGCTTTACCTGTGCTCATTTGAAAAAAACCCCACCGATGTTCAGGTGTACCTGCAATACTTCATTGTTTTTGAAAATTGTAAGTCATGTTTTATGGTTAAAAAAAGCCCTTATTAAAATATATTTCTCATTTTACAGGCAAAGTACCTTTTATTCATGTGGGAAATCAAGTAGTATCTGAACTTGGGCCCATCGTCCAGTTTGTAAAAGCCAAGGTAATAGTACATTGTTCTCATCAATTAGTGAAGAGCATGTTTGTTCTGCTTAGCATAGGGCTCGAATGCTCTTCTGGAATGTTGCTTAATTTGTTAGAACAGTGTAGAAATCTAGTGCTGTTTTAAAAGAAAGATATCCCAGAGTAGGAGTTTGTTGAGGTGAAAGTGTCTTTCTTTGTCACTCAAATTCTGGAAGTAAATTCTCTACAGGATAACTGCATACCAATGCCAGTTTCTGAGACTGTTTTTCTACGTGCCCTGTCTCTAGCTGTCAGATCTCTTAAACCCAGAACTGACTGGTTTAAATCATGAAGTGTCACCCTTCCCTGTAATTTAAAAAATGCTGTCTTTTCACTGAGCAGTTGATAAAGCTGTGCCAGATGGAAATTTGTGTTTTCTTCTTGCCACTAACTGGGAGGCTGTGTGCTCAAACTGCATTCATCTGTAACTGATAACAGTCTACATTTCTTGTAGTTTAGCTATGTTACATTACCATGATTTCTTTTTAATTCTAAAGGATACTGTACATAAAAACTGCATATGTAATTTGTTATAGAACTATGTAAGAGTTCAGGATCTGAGCCAAAGCTTACGGCCTTCATAGGTCATTGGTTCCGACACTGGTTAATATTCCAATGTCTCTTCTTACGTGTGTTTCTTTTTTTTTTTTTTTTTTTTTTCCCTACCATTAGGGCCATTCTCTCAGTGATGGGTTGGATGAAGTCCAAAAAGCTGAGATGAAAGCCTACATGGAATTAGTCAATAATATGCTCTTGACAGCAGAGGTACAGCAAACCATAGTAACTCCACAGACGTACATAAGTGACTATAGGCAGAAAGCTTTAGGATTTTTCTCAGCACTGGAAATACTGCTTGTTCTTAGATTACATCATCAACTTTTGAGGTGAAAGGAGGCAGGAATAAATTCTCTACCCTGTAGATTACTTGCTGAAATGTTCCTGTAGACACAAGCCTCATGTATGATTCCCCTAAGCTAACTGAAGCGCATAACAAAGTTGTAGAAGTAACTGGAAAATGCCAGTGGTTCCTGGGATCCTACCCCAACCCACAGCTGGCTGGGCACCCTGCTATCACCTTCCACAGTGTGTGTGTTCACATGCCTAGTGGGAGTCTGGGATCCTCTGCAGTTTGTGTTGGTGGCCAGTTAATGTGACTCAATCCCAGTGTGGGAACACTGTTAGAAATGCCAGCAAGCTGCAGGTGGCTGAGGAGCTGAGGGCTGGTAACCTGCCCGCTGAGTTGTGTGCAGTGTGGGCAATGGGAGTGGGCTTCTGGTCTCGGCTTGGTCCTGGCACTGGGAAAGTAAGGACTAGCAACTGGGCTTTTGCCTTCCAGTTATAATTTCTTTTCTACATTCGGAGGTCTAACAGAAGGAATGAAATGGAAATGTAACCTAATACAGAAAAGGAAATTCTGCTAGTGAAAAATTATTATCCCTGTATTCTCCTTTATTAGGAAGTTTTAGTAAGTGTTCTTTCTATTTCTAGCTCTATCTCCAGTGGTGTGATGACGTTACAGTAGAGGAGGTGAGTGGTTCTGCAGCATTTATCTTAATGAAAATTTAATGAGAAAACACTTTTCTCACAGTCACAAGTCCCTACTCATAAATGAAACATTGAGGTTTATACCATTAGTGATACAGTCTTTT
This sequence comes from Ceryle rudis, assembly GCA_033439905.1. Lineage (NCBI taxonomy): Eukaryota > Metazoa > Chordata > Aves > Coraciiformes > Cerylidae > Ceryle > Ceryle rudis. The sequence continues at coordinate 28,466 of JAAGNO010015215.1, forward strand.
CACTTTAATTTTGCTTGCATATGCATTTTAGGGAACCTGTGTCATTGCTGGAGGTAGCTGGCTGCAGAATAAATACAGGTTTTGTATATGTTTCTGAAGTAACAGTTTTAAATGTTTATGCTGCAAAATATAAATTCTGTGCAAATAGTTACACCATATCACACAGCTCCTTTTTTCTTTTACAGCTCCCTTTCTGATATAAATATTTGAATACTAGGTATTTTGTGCATAGAGGTATCTGTAATTTGTTATATGATAACACAGTATCTTTCTGTTTGTAAACAAAGATTACTCACCCGCGATATGGCTCCCCTTACCCGTGGCCTCTTAACCGCATTTTGTCCTATCAGAAGCAATGGGAGGTAAGGCGAAAAATGAAAGCCATTGGATGGGCTGGAAAAACTCTCGAACAGGTCAGTATGAAAAATAAAGCTTATTTTTTTACCCTAATTTATTTTATTTTATTTCTAAAGGCTTTGGAGTGTAATGCTTTCTTGAAGCAGGTGTAAAAAAAAATACATTCTGTACTTAAAACATGAACTGGAGTCAGGTGCTTCCCTTCAGCAGCAATAAAAGTGCAACCGGATGAGGTGTGAGGAAGGTGGTTTTACTATGAATGTACACTCTTGGTGACATTAGTTTAGGCTGTAGTCCTGAAAAGGGGTCGTTAATAGGCCCAATTTGCAGGATTGCGGCTTCCCTTGTCAGATGTCTGAAAAAAAGAAAAGCAAAGCAGTTTCGAAGTATAAGTTAGTACTTTTTGTTAAGCTAAGTTATAAATGTTATGGGAAGTACTTAATCAGAATTGCCTTACATCAAATGCTAGATTAAGTAACACTTTGATACCTGTCTACTGTGTAGGTTTGACTGACTTTAGATGTTCCATTGTTTTATGTGCCTTGTTCCCACTGTCAGTGCAAATAGAGTAAGGAGGTTATTTTTTGCAATCTTGGTATTTCCTGATAATATGGATCTTTTATCTCTTCTGTGTTTTGATAGGTGCTTGAAGACGTAGATCAGTGTTGTCAGGCCCTCTCCCAGAGATTAGGAACACAACCATATTTCTTCAATAAGCAGTAAGTTACTCTTTACTGAAATATTACATCCAGGAATGCAAGAGATCTATATCCACATATATAAAAAAAAATGTGTCTATATGGAAAACTCGTGTTTTATTTTAATGCTACATGGTTAGTTGAGGAAATACAAATGTATGACTGGAATAGAAACATGAAATTTCAGAAGTAATTAACTGTTTTAAAAGGAAAGTGTCTGAAGTTTCTGTTATGGTGTTTGTGTGTGGTTTCAGTCAACCACAATTTAGGTAGGCTAAAAATGTACACCTTTACACAGTTAGTTTCTTATTAAAAATAATATATTAAAAGCTTTAGCTGTATTTCTTGGGTACCATTCTGTACTAGGTACAGGGTGGTGAACGTGTGTCATGTTGTCCGGACCAGGACAGCTTGCTCTGCCTTCCTTAACACCAGAGGCTGTTCTGAATGAACTGAATTAGTGTGAGGGTGCGTGTGAGCTGTATGAACTGGGGAGAAGCTAGCCCTGGATCAACAAAGGATCAATTGCAAAGTGAAAACTAAGATTCACACTCCCAGGGGAGAAAACAGGAACAAACTGGACTTCATGAGATGTCCTCTGCTTTTACCAGTTTCTTCAAGTTGCAAAATGTTTTCATTTTAGTTTTTTCTTTTCATTAATTCAGTATCTTTGAAATGTTGTCGATTTAAATAACATAATAATAGCTCTCTCTTGTCTCCTGTGCATGGAACAGGCTAGAAGTGCTCAGGCCTGGACTTCAGTTAACTACATTTGGACAGGGAGATGTCTTCAAAGGGCAGCATATAGTCTTGGTTACTTTTCTGCATCTGTCTTTGCCCCTTTATCTTTTCATGTTCAGACTAGGTGGGTGGTGTAAATTGAGTGGCTACAGAAATATGCATTATAGAGAACAAGATTGAATTGCATCTTCTCAAATCATTCTTAAACATAGTATCTCCTAAATTTTCTTTCTGTATTTGTAAAGAATTGTAGTTTGTAAATTTTGTTTTTGCTGTTTGTTAACCAGGCTTTCTCGGTACAGTTTCAACCTTTAAGCTTTTTAGCTGTCTGAAATATTACTGGGAAAGTATGTGTTCTTAGTCCAGTATTTTTCAGTCTGTGACTTCCTGGGAGCAGGTAGGAGGTAAATAAGGAAAGCAGCCTGTTAACAAGTTTGGTATAAAAGTATCCACCTCTCCACTGGAGAGTTCTTAGGGATCCACAGATAGAAAGGCAAAAAGCATACCAGTTAGAAAAACTTCATGCTGCTTAACTTGAACAGTAATAAAGAAGGCCTCTCAAGTTATTAATATATTTGAAAGAAAAAAATAATTATTTGCACATGGGCTACTTATATACAAGGGTCCAAGATGACAATTCAGAAGACTTGTAGCTAAAGTAGGACAGAAAACATTCAATAGATTACTGTTTCCCAAAATACCTGTTTTCTTCTGTGTAATTCCCTTTCAAAAAAGAGGTGTTTCAAGCTGCTGCCACCCTGGAGCTCCTTTTCTTATTGGTTGAATAGTTCCTGATTACTGAAAAGCACAAAAAGTGAATAGGGGTTTTATGCCTTTCCCCTCCCTCCTTTTTATTTTTTTTTTCCTTTGTAAGGCAATAGGTGGGTTTTTTTATATACATCTGCAGAGGGAAAAGAAAAAAACCCAAAAGACTTGATAAGCAGTTGTCCTTGTTAGAGAACTAAAAGGTGGATCATGGTTTGATGTTGCATCAGTAACTCTGCCCCTTCTAAGAAGTGCTATTTCCACATTTCCAAGTTACCGAAGCCAAAGAAAGAAGCCACACTATGAGAACTAGCAGTATGCTTATATACTGTATACACAGTTTCATGTATTTAAGTTCAGTGTTGCCTGACTTCTTCCCAGTTACTCGATTTTTATGTCTATCTGAAAGTTATTCAGAACGACAGACTTACCTTCCAAAATACCTTCTCTTTTTTTCTGTTTGTTTTTACAGACCAACTGAGTTAGATGCTCTGGTATTTGGACATCTGTTCACTATTCTTACTACTCAACTAACCACTGATGAACTCTCTGAAAAAGTGAAAAACTACAGTAATCTCACAGCCTTTTGTCGGCGAATAGAGCAGCAATACTTTGAGGGTCATGATAGAGACAGCTCTACAACTGTTGCAGCCCGATCTGCCAAGCGGTCCTTACTTAGATAAGCATGTTGTTCGGTGGTTAGTGTGGATTGCATTTCAGTTTGAGTTTTGTCATTCACTGAATTGATTTTGAGAGTGGAAATGTGTGTTAGCTTTTTGAAGCTGTGAAATCATTCTGGAGAAAAAAAAGCTAAATGCAGTTTTCGTGTTGTAGAATATATTGTGCACATTTAACCTGAAATGACTGTATGAGCACTTCCATTGTAATAGCCTGTATGCCACTTATTCTAAAGTGACCTTGGAAAAATGTTATATTTGAATTAAAAAAAACCAAAACCCCAAAACTTTAAAAAAGTTTCTCTCTGATTTTTCTAAGTCCCTTTCTTACTAAGTTTTATGTCTACAGAATTAATGTCTGTGTAGTTAATGAGTGGGATCCTGTTGGCAGGACACCTGGAGGACAGCTGTCTGGTAAACAAGTTAGAATTATGGTGCTGGGAATGAAAGGATTCATCAGAGATCTTAAGTTTGTCTGCCTCAGCTAAAATTCATTCAGAAATCAGGTGACATAAATGGCTGGGAGCTCTGCAGCACACAAGTGATGGGATTTTATTCTGTCAGTTCTTATTATGTGTCAAAGTAGCTCCTGGCTGTCATTACTACTTCTGATGTGTGTCCTGCCTCTGCTTTTATTTCTTGATCACCTTTATTTTTTTGGATTTACATTTTTTTTTCTTCCTATGATTTCCTACTTTTAATCCTCAGCTTGTCTTGCTCTTTGTTCAAGAAGTGAATTTGCTATGTAAGCATCTGTCTCAGTGTTTCTAGTATGTTGGTTGCTTCTGAACTTTGACATATTTGCAGAGGTGGTTCTCAAGGCAAAAGGACTTAATATGAGCCTGTGGCTGCCATGCCTTGGTCCTTCTGCCTCTGTGTTATCCTATGGTACGTGCAAGCACAATAATACAGCAGTAAACCAAGAAATATAATTGTGGTGCTCCAAAAACCATGGCAATGTGGAACTTTTCAAACTTCCACAGAGTTCCTGTGTGTATGCAAGGACTTGGTCTGACTGGTATTTCTTCCAGTGCATTAAATGGCACCACTGTGTTCTGCTTTGTCAGATGCACTTGATGCTTTCCAAAAGCACCAACCACCCCAGGAATGTGCTGCTGGAAGAAACATTCCTTGTGAACTTGGGAATCCTGGTCATAACTGGGAACCAGCTCAAGCTGTTTGGCTACTTGGAACTGTTGTGTTTTCTTACTGTGAAATATATTCTTCTAACAGTACTCCTCAATGTCAAAATACTTAATGGCTTGAACTGGTTATGCAATAGTCATGAGATTATCCTTCTCTCTTAAAAACTGAACAGAAAGCAGCTGTGTACCTAGGACAGGCTGGTTCTCCCTTGACTCTGTGGCTCAGAGTTGTGCGTGATTCATAGGAGCATGACTCATTCCTGCTGCAGGGGACCTCTACTGTCAGCTCGAATGGAAAGTTGAGCTGAATTCCTACTGCCTGCTTTTTGATACAGGAATCATACTGCAGTCAGCCATGTAAATATCAGTGTTTAAGGGGGGGGGTGTCTTGGCCTTTTATCAAATCATTCTTGCTAAGAGAGGAAAACTGCCCTTGTCCTGCATTTCAGTCTTAAATTTTCACATGTATATGTTGAATATCCTTCCAAACTAAACCAGATCAGCTCTTGACTGCTTACTAACACTTTCTGCTATCAAAGTTGACAGTAGATGAGAACCCAGATACTTCTTTCAAAACTGCTTTTCTGCATTAATTCAGCTTCTGGGAAAATTGGAAAAGGTTTGTTTTTTTTTTGTTTTTTTTTTTTTTGTAGTTTGGAGAGAATATTATGACACACACTGCTTTGAGAGAAGAGCACTCTCTAATAGCCTCTAAAGCTAGCAAGGCCATGGTGTTGGGAAGACACTGTATGAAAACTGAAGTATATTCATCCAGAGCAATTAAACTTGCCTTTTACCTCCTACTATTTATAGAGCACCATTCAGGAGTAAAGATTTTAACCTAGCTTATGTGGTTTTGGCAGTTCTGCTGCCAGTAGACTGAACTACAGGAGTAATTTACTTAATGGATTTCCAAAGCCATCTGCACACAGGTGTTAACTTACCTGCAGTCTGAAAAAGTGCAAGGGAGCATGTATTCCTCCTCTTTCAAGGCTTCAGTGGCCATTAGCTACCTTTTAACCAAATTTTAGCAATTTCTTTGAAACAGCATTGGTTTAAACCATGTTTTTATGTTTTGGTAAGGTTTCCACGAGGCAGAGGAGCACTGGTAATGCAACACTTTGAATGCTGAACGGGTAGTTAATGCAAATTTTGTGTGGTAACATATAGCAAGCTTTATAACTTCTGAGGATAAAAAAAGCCCCCCTGAGATAGCCATAGGTGTTAACCCACTTTGAATGTCTCCTCTGGAAGTTACACTCAAATGCTGTGGAAGTGGTTTGGTGAAAGATACCGATCTGTTACAAACAAAGGTTGTGTAAATCCCCTTCTTTAGTCAGACTGCTCTTACAGGTGGAGATTTCAATATTGTAGTGAGAGGACAAGCAGAGATTGAGCTCTGGAAGCTCAACTGAATAGTTTCTGAAAGTTTCATTCCTTGTGTATGACTTTGATAATTAACCCAAAATTTAAATTGGAAAAAGCATTCCTTGTTTCCTCAACTGTGGAGCCTATTTTCTATAGGGCAAGTTTTGCCAGAGGGCTGGTTTGTAGTTCAGGCTCCACCTCATTCCATGTGATACCTAAACTTAAAACTACAAGGAAAATCTTGGCTTTGCTACCAGTGTTGAAAATAGCTATTGAATTCCTACACAAATAAGATACTTTGTACTTGATAAGTACAAGAAACCATTATGTTTTTTTAAAATTACATTGCTAGGGGGGCTAGTGCTCCAGAGCAGACTGAGCTGAGCACCATGGACCAAAGCTTGGAAGCCATGCTTTAACTCTGGGAAGCTGCAGTTCTGATGCTCACTGATGCCAAAAGGACGCTGATGCTGATTCTTCCTGAAATGCTGTGCACAGTTCAAGAAAATGAATGAAAAGTTGAAACAAGACCAGCAATAAAATGAGTTAAGGGTGGAAATAAGCAAAACCAACCCCAACTCACTAACCTTTCTAGCAAGGGAGTTGTGCAAGTCAACCAGCCTACCCTATCTAAGGCCCAGTAAAGAGGGCTTTCTGTTGGTCTGTGTGGCCCTCTATTAGACAAGGCTGTGCAAGTGCAGTCTTGTGAGTATTTCACCTTTGGGTTGTGTTTTTCTAGATGATCTCCCATGACTGGGAGATCTGCTTTACTAGAGACAGGAATCAGGCCAGGAAAGCCTAGGGTCTGTTGCATGTAGTAGGACAGTGTTAGTAATTCCCCCTCCGCCCCACCGCAGCATTTCAAGCTCAAAAATCATAAGCTCCCAGAGAGTATTTTGGGTGGAACGGGAACTTCTGGAGTTTCCCAAAATAAAGAAAAAAATTAGATTTCTAACAGAAAGAATGTTGGGAGCAGCTGCACTATGACTTAACATACATCCTCTGAATATGTCCCACCAGGAACTGCAGGAGTCATAACAGTATGCAAACTGATAAAAGCACTCATAAGTACAAGTGAATAGATGTTATTGAGTCAGAACAATGTATATATTATTTGCCCATGGTGGTTTTCTTCTTGCAGTCTTTTTGTTCTGTGATTTTATAGCTTCATATGGAGATGCTCAGGTTGACCTAAATGCTATTGGGAAAGTTGCAGATGCTTTCCTTGCCTGATGGAGCTAAAACAATTGGGAAAATCCTGGTGAAAAAAGGTCTGTTCCTAAGATGCTTCTTTGTGGTTTTGTAAGGGAGTAGCTTAGCACAGACCCCACTCAGCACAGTTACCCAGTCACGTCCTTGCTGGATTTTGGTGTCTGCTCCTATCAGAAATGTGTGGTGCCAATTCCAGATGTTGTGGAGGTCTCATTTGCCTGACCAACACTGTATTACATGCATAGCTAAAACGTAGATCCTGTGTACCCTGCGCCGCTGCGTGCAGAGCACGGAAAATGGGCACCCATCCTGGTCCACCACAGGCTGTGCCAAACCAGCTTGTGATTCACAAGTGCCTGGGATTTCAGCCACAGGCTAATTTATACTATTGGGTCATTGTTCCCAGCTGACAGCCCTTCCTGAGCCTCTGGTTTTCCTGTCCCTCTCTGAAGAATGCTCTCCTTCACTAGGGAGTCTCTGATGCCACATTTGATGATGTTGTGATGAGATTTCAAGACAGACATGTGAAGGAGCTTTGGTGGTAGCAGCTTCTGCTCACTCCTCGCACAGCAGTTAGTAAAAATTAGAGTGTTGAGTGGTGTTAATGAGATATTAATCTGCTATTTTTCTCTGCCTTTTATTGTATTTCCCCATCTCCTTCCCAAGGAAAGAAAAATAACCTGGCAATCTCCTGCTTCTCAAATGTACTTAAGGCTCAGTGTTGTGCAAAAAGAAAGAACCCAGCACAGACCTGCACATGGAGAATGCTGCTGAGCTGCACTTAATGATGCCTCTTAGGATCAGCTCTGCCGCTAGAAAATGCTTCATTTCCTGTGGCTTTCTTTCTTTACAAGCAGAGTGCAGCTCCAATGGCTCTCACAACAATTAGCACCCACTTGTTCTGCAGGTTTGAAGTTTTTTGCATTAGTCAGGTTGAGAAATTCATCGTATTAATCATGACTGAAGTTGTTATTTATCACCTGCTGGGTAAGAAATAATAATTTTGGCACTACTGGGGCAACAGGCCAGAAGTACCAAATTAAGTAAAACATCTAAACACTAGCAAGGATCATTTCTCTGATTAATGAATTGTTACAAAGAAAAAGTGCTACTCGTTATCTGATCTTAGGATAAAAGTAGAAGTTGGAAGTAGAAAGCATTAGCAAAGTCAGGCTATATGCTGATGTGGTTTGAAACTTTCCTGGTTGATGTCTCTTCTGTCATTCACTAACTGCTAACATGCATTCATCTGCGTCAGGGGTTTGCAATACTTGGCTCACAACCCCAGCACCAACTTTCAAAAAAAAGTAGCATTTGGCAGGGAGCTCAAGGCCCATTGTGTAATTGTCTTGAAAGAACCATTGAAATGACTTTAACCTTCTAGGGCTTGTCTAGGCTGGAAGCATTTGACATAAGAACAGCTACCAGCCTGACAAAACACCATTGTGTGAAGGCAGTAAGAAAGGTGCAGGAAACAAAATCAGCGACATCAATAGATGTAAATTTACATCAAGATAACTGTATCCATACTGCGGTCATTAGTCACCTACGTGATTAAAAGAGCCCACAAACTCCAGCCACCTGATCAGGAACATTTCACATGTAAATACAAAAAGGGTTGGCCTACACAGCAGTGGTTACATTGAAATGAGGTCTGTGTGTGCTGTTACAACCTTAAGCCACCAAGCCACTGTGACATCCCATGTCCTCTTCCTGCAAGATCATTGCAGTGAGCTGAGGACCTGACAGCATAGCAATGGTCACAGAAATGCTACTTTCTGTGTTCATAAATGAGATGTAAGAACTGACTGTTTGCCTTGAATATAGTCAAAGAACTCAGCCGGGGAGAGAGGTGCCACTGCTGAAAGCAAGCAGAAGCTTTGGGTGCAATTTTGTTTGCTTGTTGAGGCTTACAAGAACAAAGAAAAATAGTGAGAATTGTAGAGAGCCTTTTTGGCTCTAGCTAATTCATTTACTGTAAAGAAGGCGCAGGCTCTTTCCATAGAGAGAATCAGCCATTCCCATCTATTGCTGCAGACTCCAGATTTGGTACTAGTTGAGGTGAAGATCTTCACACTGTTGACACAGACAGATTGCCCCTGCTGACAAAGTAATTCCTGTCTACTAAGCTAGTGTGACCAGCGGCTGACTAGAAATAGTGAGCTGACAGGAGAGGTCAGCATGAACTCTTGCCTCTCCTGTTTGGTTTAATGTTGCCAGTAACGCAGTTTGTCAATAAAGAATTTTTTGTAAGCAAGTTTTATGTCATAAATACTCTCACATCTATATTTTTTTTTAAATTTTATTTTTGTTAACCTAAAAGCTTGTTCTGCATTTAAGAAAATGAGAGATCTTGAGGATGTAGGGCATGATGGTCACCTTCCCTACAAGCACTGTTCAAATCATCAGCCTTCCAGAGTTTGGGACCTTAGTTCAGTGACAAAGATTTGAAACAAGAATAAAAAGGATCATCCTTCACAGAAGACAAGCAGCAGCAAAGTGCTTGTTGCAAACAGAAGACCACCTTCCTAAGCTAAGTGGGCAGCCATCAGGGGCGTCTGAATGAACCTTGTTGCAGGCACCATGGGGAGGAACCAGTGCAGCTTAGCCATGACAAATTCTATAGAGCTGGAAAGACCATCACCTAGCTGGCCTGGTCAAACTATAGTATGACCCAGTCCCCAGAGCATATTTTTCTCCTGTTTGTTTTCTTTCAGTTTGACAATTTACACTTTATACTATTCCTGCCAAAGATTTGCCAGCAGAAAGTTCACCTCACTAGTCATACATCTCAGATCATCTCTGTCATCCTCTCATGCTGGTGACATTTCTTCTCTTTCTACTTTTAACTAGAAAGTACAATTTTGGCCAGGTTTTCTTGATTTTGGAGATACCTGTTGCTGGTCACACCACTGTCTCAGTGCTGAGACCAGTAGTTTGATATACAGGATTATTGCCTGAGATTATCTTGTGAAAATAATTCTTCATCTCTCAGATGTTATCACTTGGGCTGTTAGATTAAGAACTGCCCACTTTCTTTTCTTGTCAAGACAATAAAAACATCTCTTTAGGTCCACTGCTGTTTCTAGCTCAGTTCCTGTAAATTCCTTTCTAAAGTGCCTTTGATTTTTTTGTTGGCTCCTTCCCTCAGAAGTGCGTAGCATCTTGATCTATGATGCCTCCTAGCCAAGAAGTATATAGCTGAGATTACTATCTCCACACTCTCTTTCATTTGCAGGTTTAAGTCCATGTTATGGCATGTTTAAGGAACCAGTTGGTGAAGATCTGTAGTTTGAGGGCATTATGGGAATGGTATGTTTTTATCTATTTAAATAAACTTCTCTCCAGCATATTTTGTTGTAGGTCATAATGTTTTGAAAAAAGACAGGTAGGTTTCTGCCTGTGTACGTGAAGATCACACACTCACTGTGACTTTTATATTCCATGCAAGTGTGAGTGCAGAGGTCTTGCTGTTACGCCAAAGCACGCTTGTAGCAAAACCTAAAACCACTGCTGTTCGAAACGCTGCTCATCATCTGATGGAAATGCTTTTGGCACACATAGGGCAGCTCCTGCAGACCTGATTCTATGGGGGTGTTTTCATTTGGTTCAGTGCCTCTTCCTGGGACCCATCCTCCTGCTTCTTCTCCCTGACATCCTTTTGTGATACCCTGGCCTTTGCTGTTTATTCAGGGTTTTCCTGCACTGGGAAAAGGAAGGGGCTAACCCTTCAGAAGGGTTTTCATGCCTTTGGACTGCATTCCTTTGTCTGCTTCGAACAAGATTTCTTGTGCCAGTAAAATCACTTTAATGTGAATGGAGAAACCAACATGCTTTCTAGGATTTGTTTCAGCAGTGAGAAGCATCCTGTAAGCCTCCTTCTGCTCCATGTAGCGACAGAGAGTCCAAATGCTCCTGCCACAGGAAACACATTGAGTTTCCATAAGCTATGATGCCTAAAATCTGCTTTTCTAAGTCACTAATCACACCTCCAATGACAAAGGTAATTGGTCATAATTTTTTTTTTCTTTAACAAAATTCAACACTGGAAAAATGAAAAGTGAGATTAAACCCCATTTTGATAATTCAGTTCTCTCAAATTTCTTTGGCATTTTTGTATTATAATACTAAAAAATTATCAAGATAGTTATAAACTGTGATTTACTGAGAAGTACACTGGGAAAAGCTCTGAAGGGTGAGGAGCAGATTCCTCACTCCTGAGGGCATTAAAAGTGCAAAACACTTAAATGAGGCTTCCAAAAGAGAAAAATACTGCTAGCAGTAAGAGAATGGAGTTCTTTTTCAATCCTTAAATCAGCTCACTGAGTTTCTTGGGATATTGCCCCCCTCTCTGCAGTGAATTGGAGCCTTCTCTTGCACCCCAGCCAACACGAGTTGTTTGATGCATCCCAGTTGAGACGTCACTGATCTACAATCAAACGAGTGATTTCTAGCCAAAGATTATGAAATACTTGGCCAATTCAGCAAAATGGATGAGTCAGACAGAAAAACCTGCCTGAAAGAAGAGTAAGTCAAGCCACAGCAGTTGCGAGTAATTTGTCCCAAATGTAAGCAGGGCAAATTCTAGAGCAAGAGGCTGGTTTCCCAGCTCCATGCTCCAACCACTGCACTGTGTTCTTTGCTGCTTTTTAAACCACAATAGCCTCTGAAAATCACCCTTCAAAGGCATTTCTTGGTAGTAATAAATGAACCATCAAAACCTAAGCAAAGAACCTAGCAGTTGAGATGATGCAACTTAAGAACCAGAAATGACTAAGTTTGCCTTGTCCTCTGCTTACTTCCAAAAGGATAAAACCCAGGTCATTTATAAATCCTTCTCCCTTGCCCTCTCCTTTACAGCCCCTTGGGAGTCACCCAGGAGACAGCATCACTTTTCTCTGCTTCCCCATCTTTAAAATATATTCATTCCAGTTTTCAAATTGCTATTTTGTAGTGCTAAATCTCTACCCACACTAATTTCTCCAGGTCAGAAACTGACCCTGATTTGAGCAAAATCTGGAGTCAAATATTCACACCAGAATGCTTTTGCCTTGCTGCATGTCAGATGCCATCTCCCTGCAAATGTTTCACACACCTTGGAGTGCAGCTTGTGGAACTGATGAGGTGAAGAGCACTGCAGAGCAGCTCTGTGCTGGTAATCACAGGACTGAAGAAACACATACATCATCTGCCACATAGGTTGGCATTTCAAGTAAAAAACCTTCACAATGTGTAAGATGTTGGACAAATGATGGCCATATGCATGTTTGTCTCTGTGCAGATGTCTTTGCATTCTCAGCTAGGAAAAAGCTGAGGTAGGCTTTTTTGCCGACAGTTTAATATTAGTGACACGGTTTATGTCCTCTGCAAAAACAATAATGGAGGATAAGGTGACATAATTTATTTGCAAATCATTTGACATATGCAGGGCATTGTCCTTGCAATAATCACCATCAGTCTGTCAGTTTAAGATATGAACCGTGCCACTGCCATTTTATATGATTGTGTTAAGCTTTCACATGTTGTAATTTTACAGATTTGTTCTTTGGAGAACACTGCAACACAAATCAAATTGTATTATGTTTAGTCATATGCTGTGCGGAGCACTTCCCTGCAATTAGGGGCTGGGAGAAGATGAGGAGCAAACAAACAATCCTAGATAAGAGGCAGCTCCTCTAAAGTTAGGATATTTCCTAGATAACATTACTCAACTTTTGTGGTCATTATTCAAGGCAAGAGGAATTATTTAAATTCATGCTAACATCAGTTGCTGTCTGCATGAACAAAGTGAGCACTGGAAAGCACCATACTGACAGATCAATTTAAAACGCCCTTGTCTGTTTTGTTGCTCTGTAACAGTCAGGCACAACATTTGATTCTTATGAATAATGTGGGTTTTTTTTCTAAAGTAAATATACTGATTTCTTTTCAACTCACAAAAGATCCCTTCAAGAGCTGGTAGGTGCCTGTAGTATTAAGTCTGCTTTCCATAGACACACAGAATGGTTCTGGAATAGCAATGAACTCAGCATTGTCTGTTTTATTCCAGGCAAATTAATTCCTGTGGTACAGTTTTAAAAAAGATCTAAAGTTCACTGCTTATTTTTAGGCTTTTCTTTTTTTAAAAAGTTTGAAATGTACATTACTGTGGGACTAATTCACAAGTGTATTCTAAGTATATTCAGTGCCAGACACCTTATATTAACCATTTGAGAAATGTATTAGTATGTACCTGTGTCTTAATTGGTAAAGGTGTCAGTAGGAAAAACTGTAATATACATTCTGGGTATCACATTTCAGTGACTTTTTTCTTTATTTTGAATAGAGAAACATGATTTGTTTTCCCCTGGGAAAGTACCCCACATTCAGTTGTCAGCAGAATAGAATCTTTTTGCTTCCAGTGAGCTCTTAAACTAGAAAGATTTATTGCACTTACACCCTTGAAAGAACATATCTTTTTCTTTGAAGGCAGCCATTATCACCATCCCATTTTATATCTTTTCTGATAAGTGCAGGCAGTAAAGCAGATAAACTTCTTGCATACCAATTAAAGACACATGCACACTAAGACTCTGTATACTATCAGAGATGCCCAGAGTAATATTCTTCCTGGAACAGTAGATATATCTAAGGAGTTTGACTTTTATTATTCTCAGCTTTACACCTCTGACATTTCTAAAAACATGGAGGAAATTAATGAATTCTCACCCAAGACTCCATTGTCTAATCTTGCCCCACTGCTCATGAGTTACGGAAAATGACAGATCGGCTGATGATGTACAATTTTAAAACTACCCTTTTTAACAAAACCCTGGCCATGAAAGACCCACCACTAAATTTTGTGCGGTCACCTGACAAAATATTTGTCTCACGTTAATTGGTACCTTAAATAGCTGCCTCTCTTGCTCACATCCAAGATGTTGCGGTCACTTCTATGCACAAAAGGAGTGAAAGCCAGACCCTTGAACTCCGGGAACCCTCTTTTTTTTTCATTCTTGGATAGGATGCTGAAGTGCAGTCATAACTCCTGGCAGTATGTCTTAGATTTTTCCATTTTGAGATTTCCACGGGCTAAAGGAGGGCTCCCAAACATTTTAAGGTTCTTAAGCACAACCTCTTCCACCTACCTATGTAACCGCTGCTTCTTCTAGTGATTTTTCCCACGCAGAGAAAAGGCCTTTGCTCATCTTTAATAGGGAGACCAAGAGAATTTGTATGAGAAGGCCCTCCCAGCTGCAGTTGTTGCCATGACCTGGCTGTAATGACCGAGAGCCATATTAGCAGCTACAAGCCCATGGGTTATTGTCTGAATCCTAATGTTTGACTGGGCAGTAAGAAACCACACTGTCTATGAAATGTTTGGCTAGGACATTTCCCACACCCTCTCTGTCCCAGTTAGCACGCAAGTTCACTGGGCTACCAGAAACTCCGTTGTGTTTTTTTCCAAATAAATAAAAGCCCCTGAGCATTACCACACACAGGCAGATGATGTCAGCAATGCCAGCTTGCTCAGAGAAGCTGTTCGGGCAGCCCTGCCAGGTCAGACAGCTATGAGGTGAGGGGCTCCCCTCCTCTCCTCCCACAGCTGGGACTTCTTCAGTCTCTGGGCTGCTCCCCAGTCACCACATGCCCAAGGAGCCCCACACACTCAACTTCTTTTTCCTTCTGTGTTCCAGTTTAAAATAAATTGGTATATTTACTCTGACATTATTGTCATGTGGAATATTAGCTGTTGGCAGTATTATCTGCAAACTTCTTTTTACCTCTCTAAGAATCTCACCCAGGGTTTTCCCTGAAGTACAGTGTCTGAGCACATCAATGAATTCCTTGTGCATGGTGGCTGAGATACCAGCTTTCTGTCATGGTTCCCTTTAGATAAGAAACTATGGAAAGCAATACATCTCATTCAAAACATCTAAAAGGGCTGAAGATACAGAAGGCACTAACCAGTAATTAATACAAATAAAAGAAACAATCTTTCATGTAGGTGGTAATAATAATGCTCTGGAGTTTGTTCTAATCCATCTTTTTGTCAAATGAAGCACCAGGGAATTTGTCTGCAACAATCAGTATTTTCAGTCTCTGCTTCGGTTTGCAATATGGGGTTTAGGCTTTAATATGCAGAGGAATTCTGCTTTACTTTTATACACAGCTTACAAGTCAGTTTTCCAAATTAAGAAGCCACCTTTACACTTTATATAGGAATTGCAAAAGTGCAATGATATCCCGTAGCATGAATCCTGATAGCTCCTTTCTTCTGTATTAAACCACTGAGAGCAGCTGGAAAAAGGGGCTTCTATCCTTCCTCTCCAGAGCAACAGCATCTTCTAGGACATCAGACAATCCTGACATTCTTTAAATAGCCCTGTATTCGTTATATTTAGTGACAATTACACAAGTGACTTCCTGACTGCAAATATGATTCATTACTCTGCGGCAGAAGTAATACCTCTAATAGACTATGCATTGAGTTGACCCAAAATAGCTGCTGACGAATAGTTGTTCCTGAGCTACTCCATAGATAATTTTTTTAAATGATTATAACCATATATAAGAAGAACAGATTATCCTGCCATGGAATTATTTAGCACTACCCCTAAATCTTACTAAATGTCAAATGTGGACAAAAATAAGCAGTGTTTACTAAAGGGTTATTAGGAACTACTTGTTTGGAACTTGCTGGGAGGTTATAAGCCCTGTTTAAAATTAAACAATTTACATTCAATGTTTCGTCACTGTTTAGCTCCACTATTACCATCACTCTTCAAGTTAAAAATAAAAAAAAAAAAGAGAGAAAAGGAGAAATAACATGAAAGTAATTTTTTATTCTGAATAAAGGGAGTAAAAATTGAGTATTTCCAACCCTGCTAGACCTGAGGAAGCAGCTCCAGCTCTCTACCCACTCTGGAATAATGCAGACAACCTTGCTGAGGGCAGCACTACCTCAGAGCCTGCAAGCCCATCTTTAACAGGACGGTGCTACCCTGCTACTGATTTTGATGAGTGCTCAGCATCAAGGTTCACCACATGCACAAATCAGGAAGCCTAGAAATGATCTCAAAACATTATCATGTGTCTACTTCCCTACTGCAGAGCCCTACAACATGAAGACAGACCTATTTTTTTTGCACACTATTACTCTCCTCCTAGGAAGGGATTGCTCACAGGCCTGCACTGAATATCTCCAGGTCATCCTCAGCATTCCAAGTAGACCTCAGCACTGCCGTGTGCCACGTCAGCTCCCTCTTGCTGACCTTTCCTAAAATTCACTGTTCAGCAAGGCAGGCAGCAGGGCTGCAGCTGCCCCACTTGCATGGGTGCCCCCTGCCAAGGGGATTTTTGACATAGCCAGATCTGCACCCAGAAAGTACAGACAGGGGAAGATCGGAGTCTTAGCCCTCCCTCAGTGATGCCAGCTACAGTTTATTTGTGAACTTCAGAGAGACCAAAATTTAATCTGTACTGTTCAGAATTTCTGCAGGCAAGGCAGCCAGGTACCTCAAGGGTAAACCCAACCCTATCAGCTTTCAAAAGAAGCCACAGACATACTCCATTGCCTTTACACTGATGACACTAAACACATGTGCAGTAATCTTTTTTCAGTTCCTTTTTTATTCATTTTCATGGCAGTCACTTGATGTAACCTGCCAGATGACAGCTGCTGCCAAAGAGGAAGGCTGGGAGGCCTGAGCTGTGCTCAATACGAAATTATCCAGGCTGTTGCTCTCAGTTCAGCTTTAAAATATTTATTATTTTTTCAGCTTCCTGTGCAACTGTTGTGCCTGCTCTCTTGATTATGGCAATTTAAACTAAACTTCACAACATGCAATGGCTGATGCTACTGCTTAAAAAGGTCACCGGTGAGGTCTTAAGAGTAATCCCAGTGTCCCAGTGTACTGTGCGTCTCTCTATTCTAGCTTGTAAGACAGCATTCTACAATGCTGGTATGTAATCTAAAAAACATCATACGTAATAATTAAACATTAAATCAGATTAATTCCAGGCTTGTTTGCCCTTGATAATAATACTATTAATTCTTTAGAGATGAATGAAAGACAATCATGTGAAAACCAAGCACAAATAAAGTCCATAAAATGCAGAGGAAATATTTCCAGTATTAATTTTGTAATATGGAGTATTCATTTTGTAATATGGTGGTGACATAAAATATGCAGCAGCAACAAACAGGAAAGTTGATGGACTGCCAAAGCTGTTTCTCCTTAAAATGCACATTGCTCTGGAGCAGTTAAGCTTGGTGCTGAGATGAGACTGCCTACACAGGCATTTTCAAAGGGCTCTTTCAAGGCTGATGTGCCACTTTCAGCTCTGACACGAGATCAGAATTAAAGCTGGGGAATCACATGAAAACCCAGCCAGGCTGTGTGGGACAGCCTTAGAGAGGAGGGCTACAAGAGCTATATTTGTGGTCCTCATATCAAAGGTGCTCTGTTTATAGGCAGCAATCTGTTGGTGTCAGGCAGCGATGGCCGTGTGATATATGGCTGTTGGCAAAATGAGCCCATCCGTGGGTTATCACCAGCTCTAATTAAAGGAAGACACAGGCTACTGAGTCGGGGTTCCTTTCATTGGAGCTGAGAGGACAGCAATCTCCACAAGAGCTGCAAAGGAGGACAGATTCATTTGACTGATTGCATGATGTCTGAATTAATGGTCAGGAAAAGAGCTATTATTGTGCCCTCGCTGGTAGGCTGCTTCAGATTTTCCTGTGCTGCCTAAGTGTGGAAGCAAAAGCAACACACTGCTCAACACACCACAAGGCAGGAACCTGGCTGATGCAGTAGCCTTTCTGGGATCAATTTTACAAGGCTGAGTGTCTGATCTATAATGAATGTTCAATAAGCTCACATACAAATACTTTGCAAGGAGCAGGCTCTTAGTCAAACCAATGCTGCTCTAACTTTTGAAACTGTTTTTTTTTGGTGGTTGTTTTGTTTTGTTCAATTGACAATGTGGATGGCAGAGACAAAGCAAAGCAGGTCACAGTATAAACCACTGCACCAAGTGACTTTGGCTCCTGGTATTCTTTGTGTCTGCTGGTTTCTGAGGCTGCGAAAAACTCACTAATTGAATCCTTGTAGCTAAGCTGGAGCTGCTAGGAGAAAAGGGGCAGGGAGAAATTACTATCAAATAGCAATGGCTCAGCATGTGTTTGACAGGTGGGAAAACCTGGTTCAAGCCCTTGGCATTGGGGGAGCTTTAGGGTGTGTGGGGGTTAATTCTTAAGAGAGCATTGTCATGCTATTCTTGGTGCATGTAAGAAATCTGGCTTCTCTCAGGATTTCAGTAACCTTACAAAACTGGAGCAAGTTCCAGAGCTAAAATTAAATTCACAAGCTGCAGCAGGCTTGCAGGCTGGAACAAACTTGCAAGCAACAACCTGTTTCCAACATCACATTTGAATGTAATGCTTACATTTCCAAGCTCTTCAGAATCACAACAGACTTCTAGCTAAATGGAATTAACTCCAGACTAGAATCTGCTCTGTGTGTCTCACATCATGTTTCTCCAGGTGATACTGTATCAAGCTGTAGAGGTACTTCATTGTGACCCTCTAATAGAAGTGAGACTCATCAGTCTCACCCCACTCCAAGTGGAGTGTATTGGTTTGCTTCTGTGGCAAATATCTGTGCTTTTGAGAGATCTCCACCAGTAAGTGAAACTCTCAGAAAAGACAATACTAAGGCAAGAAAAATGAGAAGCCAGCTTGGTCCTGGTTTCCTATTTGCTACTTCTTTCTGGGAGCCAGTAGACAATTTGAATATAAATAAATTACAAACATCTATTAAACCACCTGCCAGTGACCTCCTTGTGCCTTTGGCTCTCTTTAGCACACTGCTGAATAGCAGCTCTGCTACACCTGCTAAATCTGGAGGTGGTGTGACACCAGAGCAGGTCATTCAGGGAGGCTGTCAAATCTTCATCCTTGGAGGTCTTGAGACTTGAACTATACAAAGCCATGTCTGGCCTGATCTGGAGGTGCCAGTAGTCCTGGCTGGACTATAGATCCCAATGGTCACCTCCTGCCAGCAGCTCTGAGGTCTTTGTTGGTCCTTCTTTGTTCCAGATACCTCAAAATTTAGAAGGAAAACTTCTTTTTCATGCATGTCTTAAAAAATTCTCCCTAGGGTATACACGCATTTCCACATTTCCACAGGAAGAAACACAGCTACTTGGACAACAAAAGAAACCCCTCATTGAGATCTTGTTTTCAGGAATTGAGACAATAGCCTTTGTAAGTGGGTATGTGAAAGCTGATACAGACAAGTACACTGAGGAACTTAATCGTATCATCCTTCTGTGTGAGCAAAATAACCTACATTAAACTGTTAGTGGTCATTTAAATATTTATACCGGTAGATCATACAAAGAAAAAGGAAAGATAAAGTTTAATCACATGTCTCAGTTCTCGTCAACATAACTGTGAATTGGTATTTCTGGTTACCTGTGAGTGGAAAAGCATTTGCTTATTAAGTTGTTTCTCACTTACAGTCATCATCAAAGTGATTGCTTTGTTTGTATTTAAGGGAATGCAAGTAACTTGACTAAGCAACCCTTTGGATACCTAGTCATATTTGGCAAAACACAGAATCATTGAAATGTCTGGGTTGGCAGGGACCGCTAGGGGTCATCTGGTCCAACCCCCCTGCTGAGAGCAGGGACATCCTCAACTAGAGCAGGTTCCTCAGAGCCTCATCGAGCCTCACCTTGAATGTCTCCAGGGATGGGGCCTCAACCACCTCCCTGGGCAACTTGTTCCAGTGTTCTACCACCCTCATGGTAAAGACCTTCTTCCTTACATCCAATCTAAATCCACTCTTTTCTAATTTAAAACCATTACCCCTCATCCCTTCACTCCAGGCCTTTATAAACAGGCCCTCTCCAGTCTTTCTATAAGCTCCCTTCAGGTACTGGAAGGTCACTATTAGGTCTCCCCAGACCCTTCTCTTCTCAAGACTGAACAATCCCAGCTCCCTCAGCCTGTCCTCGTAGGAGAGGTGTTCCAGCCCCCTGATCATCTCTGTGGCCCTCCTCTGGCCCCACTCCATCAAGTCCATGTCCTTCCTGTGCTGAGGGCTCCAGAGACGGATGCAGTATTCCAGGTGAGGTCTCACCAGAGCAGAGTAGAGCGGTAGAATCACCTCTCTCAGTCTGCTGGACACACTTCTTTTGATGCAGCCCAGGATGCAATTGGCCTTCTGGGCTGCAAGCACCCACTGGCTGCTCATCTACCAGCACCCCCAAATCCTTTTCTGCAGGGCTGCTCTCTATCACCTCATCACCAAGCCTGTATTGATAGTGGGGATTGTTCTGGCCCAGGTGCAGGACCCTGCACTTGCTCTTGTTGAACCTCCTGAGGTT
>JAAGNO010015226.1:2136-25335 GCA_033439905.1 Ceryle rudis
CTCACGGGGGACTCCCCCCCCCCCCGCCGAATGCCTCGTGGAGAACTAAGTGCATAGCTAGAAAGAATGTTGAGTTAATTTTAAATTCCACTCTACAATTGTTTTAAATTATTAGAACTAAACCCTAAGTGCAGGTTATCACTGAAGTGTAGTGGCTGTGTCACAAGCTAACAGAAAGGTGCTGTTGGCAAACAGAACTGGTAACTGGTGGGCACTGCTTATGATATGGACCTTTTGCAAAATACAGGTAGCAGGGTGGATGACCAAATAGTGTCCTTTTAAAAATAATATAATTTTTTTCAGTCAATCATATATATAAAAATCCATATTTATGTATTTTATATATAAAGTTTTAAAGTGTATCTTTATTTTTATGTACATATGGGCAAGGCTGAATGGTAGGGATTTTTCACTTAAACAGTGAACAGTGCCAAAGTATGGCCTTCCATAAAAGGAATTTGTGGGGATTGTTTTGGAATAAGAGAAGTAGTACATGCAGACTTATAAAGTTTATATCCCTGTAAGTATTTGGGATTTCTCTGGGAAGAGTGACTGAGGTAGGTGGTGACTATTATTAGGGTTGTTTGGGTCTTTGTTACCACCATGGTGGTGGAAAATAGGGGCAGAAGTCACCAGTTCTCCTGAGGTAATTCCTTGGTCACAGCATGGGAGACAATACCCTTTCAAAAGTTACTCTAATTTTTCATTTGACTTTTTTGAAAAAACAATTCAGAAGATAGACCTGATGTTTTACTACCACAAGAATAGGAAGATGAGAGACTTTCATGTCTTGGATATTGTGTATTTATCTTAAGTACAAGCGTAAGACTTTTTGTACAGGATTTACTGCTGAGTTGTTTGACAAATGTCTTATGAGTTCAAAGGAAAGAACTCATGTACTGGTGTCGAGATTTCTTGTTTTGTTAACAAAACAAGAAGGCAGAATAGAAATCTATTGTAATTGGCAATTGGGAGCAGGGGGAACAAACGAAAAAAACCCAAACGAAACCCCTGAAGCTAACAGTTTAAACAGTAAGAATGTTACTTCAAAGTAATAGAGTAAATTATAACAGGGATTGTTTCAATGAGCGGTTTTGTTTGCGTAGTCAGAGCACTATTTTCCTGTGTGAAGAAATTACACACCGTGATGAGCTGGATTATCCTAACGCAGTATAGAGGACCGCAAAATTGATCAAGGTATGTGTAAAGCCAAGAGGAAATGAATGTTTGAGTATTTAAGCTTTTTCCCCACTTCAGAATCTTGTGGTAGTGAAATTGATTGAATACCTAAGACTGTTCTCTTCTTGTTTTTCTGTTTGTTTGTTTGGAGGGGGTTGGTTTTTAATGTGTAGAGTTTAAATTCATCTGTAGGGTTTGGGGGTTTCTTACAGGGTCGTAAAGGAATAGGCTCCATATAACGTGAAGAGTTGGAATGTACCTTTAAAGCAGTTGTTGCTCAGTTGCTTCATGTGTAATGAGGTTGTGAAGTTGCTCGCAGTCAGTGATCCCCACCACCAGATCACTGATACTCAAAGATAAGGGTCTGTTCTGAGTAGCAGTCAAGCGGGCACTGAGGAGGGTACAGTATTGCTGCGCTGTTCCCTCCTGTACATTGTGGGGTTTGGTCAATACCTGTTGGGCACTTGACTCTTTCTAAATAATGCTTTTTCTGTAGGCTGAAGGTTGGCAGAAGACTTGAATGTCTGTTGCAGGAGGATGGAAAGGAAAAACAATGATGACCTTGAATTTAAAAGCAACCACATTGGTGAAAAACTTGTGAAATCTATTGCTATTAAGTGAGTTATTACAGAATTCTGGTTGATGGAACAGACAGGGATGTCCCATTCTGAAGTCTTTTTTGTTCGTTTCACCCACTTGGATACAATATATATAAACTTTTAAAACTTGGAGTTAAAATGGGAGGTTCTGCTGCCCTCTGAAGATGATGTGAATTCCAACAGATTTACTTCTTATTTAAACAAAAAACTTGTGTATCTTTTACTTCAGCTTCTGATTTTAATACACTGCTGCTGTTTGCATTTGGATTTAAACAAAGGTGCAACATCCACCACTTAAGATTTTCATTTAGCTGAAGAGAGATACTTGATGTCTTGTCTGATCGAAACTAGTGCTGCCGCTCAGCCACCGTTTTGTCTCTAGCTCGTTACGGGTGTCTGTGTGATCCTCAGTGTCTTTTAGCTGTTTGTCCTGTTAATAATAGCTCTCTGGAAACAAGTACGTGTTCAGATCAGAGAGGTTATACATCTATAATGTTTACACTGGAAATGAGTAGTTGTCTTCATTACAACGTTTATTACGATACACAATTATTACTGCGCTGAAGTACACGGCAACAGAAAGGCAAGCTGGAGATTTAGCGATTTGAAAAAGGTTTCGGGCCCGGTTTTTATCAACGTCATCAATTTCAAATGATAATCCAAAATGCAGATGCCTTTTAGAAACTGAACACAAATGTATTTAAAACTGAGTGGAATTGAAGGACCCAAGCTTTTTTCTATATCTTTATTTCTGTGTTGTGTTCTATTTAGTATATAACTGCTAAAATAAAGAGAAGGCGTTAGAGTAGCCAAAGAACAAACAAGCTGCTGTTGTTTCACTAACCCCTTTGTGCAGTAATTTTTTGTTATAGGACAAAGTGAGCAATTGGAATGGGAAAGTACTTGAGTTCCCACCCTTGAAGTCTTTCACCAGTTCTTTTAAGATAATTGTGGAATTAGCATCCTTTCAAACCAACAAAGTAACAGCTGTACAAAGCAGTTTTTGTCCCTCGAAACAATGACCTTCAACACAGATGCTATCCAAACATAGGAATCGTGTTTAAAGTAACAGCGTGGTGTTGGTGCCTCATGACAGGGCTTCAGCTATTTTCTACAGGCTTAAAAAATTGCCCTCAGATTCTTGAAAGTGCCTGAGTAAATCTCAGAAATAGGTATGGGGCATTAGCAGTCAAAGGTAAAAACATGAACAATTGGAGAAAAGAATGCTCTTAAATGGCAGGTGGTTTGTGTTGCTGGGGATCAGGAGGAGGCACGTTGCCGTGATCCACGTGGGACCTGCTTCTGATTGGAAGAAGTCTTGTTAGTTAGCATGTGCCAACCAGCTACCAGTGTTTCTGTTCCTTCTGGTACAGTTCTGCAGAATGGGACAAGGTCACTCATCAAAACGTGCTCTTTTCCCCTGTTAGTGCTGCGACTGCAGCTACTGAGCTGGCAGCTGTGAGGTGCCACCAGGTGCCTGTGACACGATCTCAGAATTTTAGAATGTTCAATAGAAATGTTGAAATATTGTGATCAATTTTTCTTTAAAGCCTTATCGCTAAAAATAGTAAAACCCTGTTGTTGATTACTCAAGTAACTGGTATATCCACATTATCAGTTGAGCTGGGATTAATGTATGTTCCAGACTGCTAGGAAAAGAAGATGATTTTGGAATGTTAAGTCTTTTTTCGTGACCTGGGGAGTAAATGTCCCTATTCGTGCAGGGATTTAAGAGAAACTGTTCCCTGGATAGAATGTCCATGCATTAATATTCACAGTACAACTGCATCTGAACAAGAACTATTTCCTTCTTCTATGGTATCTTTTCTTCCTCTTACGTTATGCCTGCCCCCGCCCCAGCTATTCAGTATTGTATCGTGTTTATTGGCAAAGACAGCATTTGGTTACATGGCAAATACGCAGCATCATTTTGGCCATCTCTCCTAGTCTGCACAAGAAGTTAATCATTCTTATTTTCCACAAATTCTGCGATTCCTGAAGTGGTTTGCAAATGACTGTTGAGATTTTGATCAGATTTCTTAGAGGTGTTGTAAAATATTTATCTGTATGGTAGCTTCTGTTGAACTGGGAGGTGAATTTGAAGCAAAATACTGGGTTTGATTCCAAATAGCGGAAGCATAAACATACTATTTTCTGTAAATTCTGCTGTGGAGTAGGTAGCATTGAAAAACGGGAGGAGCTCTAGGCTACTGGAGCTCATCTTTCTGAACAGGTGAGAAATGTTCATGAAGTCTTGAACTGCTGTTACCCAACTGCTATTGCTGTGATCCAGCATTCACTTGAGCACCGGCCATTCTTAGTGTGTATAAAGCACTGCAAATGGATAGGAATGGATAGAACTCTGACGTTTGAAAGAAGAATGTATTAATCCTTGTGTTCTTTACACCCTGCCTTATTAATATGATTATTTTTTTCTTTTAATTTGAAAATGCTGTGTTCTCGGAATCATTTTGAAATTGCTTCAGACCAAAGCACCGATTTAAAAGAAAAATTGTGAAGTGCACTGTACCCTTCCCATAAAAAAATTCTGGTTTGACATATTGTTAGAATATAATTAATCCGTCCAAACTGTTAACTTCTCTGTTGGCACAAGAAAAATGTGAAGTTATAATCTGGCGTATCTGTAACTGTGTAAAATTCTATTTATTGATGTTGTCAGATTTTCATATAGGTTTCTTAAGCGGTATGTATTTGTGTTCTGTTTTTTCTGAGCTTTTGAGGGTTTTTTTCTGAGTATCATCAATCACTGCAAAAGCAGATGTATTGGAATAGTCTATAATTTGTATTTAAGGAAAAAAATCATTTAAGCTGATACTTTTTATACAAAATTGTGTGCAAACAACAATTCCTTAGGCTGGGAGAGCTGCCTCACATTATTTATGCTGCAAGTTATTTTGCTTGCCATTCCAGCTCCTTAGATGTCAAGAGGTAGGTACAGCCTGGTAAGCTCATGTCTCTCTTGAATTTGCAGTTCTGAATAGATCTTGGTTTCTCCTTTGCAAGCTGTAGGGAAATAGGGAGAGGCTTTCAACTCCTGCTGGCTGTGTCCTGCGGCCCCACACCCCATGGTATCAGTTGTTTGCCCAGGAATGTACTCTTAAGGTGAAGAGTCGGTATTGATGAATGTCTTGTAAAAGATCTGAAAAGGCAAGGTGATTTTTCTCTAGTAGTTTCCCCTTTTCAAAGTTCTGCCTACGGTGTTTGCTATTGTATATAGAACTTTTCAAATCTGATGGCATAAAAGTGAAGCAGTTTTTCTGAGTGGGGGTGTCCTGTATAATTTCAAGCTGAAGGATTTAAATATGAAGTAGGGGTAGAAAATATGTAGATAGCATTTTTAGGCCAAAGGGAAGGGAAAATGCACTGGCTAGAGGTACTTGTTGACATGTAGTGAGTACTTAAAATTATGTATCGTTTATTTTCCCTGAGTGGGTGAAGTGCAGTCTAGTCTGCTCTTCCCTCGTGGCCAATGCCAGACAATTAGAGGGGAACCATTTCCCCAAAACCTTCCGGGTTGACACTGAAGTTGATGACTCATGTAAGATAAATGGGATATGCCTAAGAAAATGGCAGATCAGAAACTGCGGGGGGGAAATGCTCTGAAAACTGCTGGGAATAAGGAAAGGTAGAACTGTAATGCAGAAAGGAAAACGATACAGTACTTGGGGTTTAGATATTTACAGCAAGGAACAGAATCTCTCTTATACTACAAGGAAAGACATGGAAATAATCAGGTTTTCCCACTTACCTCTGGTAATAATAAATGTCTCTGAATATAATAAATAATAATGTCTCTGAAACAAGACCTGTGGCTGGGGTGGCTGGGAAGGTTCCTCAGCATAACTTTTTCAAATGCCAGGGTGCAGATTTGCTTACTGGTGAAACTTAATGAGTAATGAATGTGCCAGTCAGGCAAAGAGAGAGTATTTCTGCTGCTTGCAGCAGTGTTCAGAGTAGTGGGGGAAGGGAGAAGGAAGAGGAAAAACGGAGAGAGTCCTCAGCAGTAGTTTGTCTTGGGTATCAGCAAATGCTGCTCCTTCAGCAACTGCTGGATTTATTTTTAACTTTTTGACTCACTCTTTGTCAGATGATTGACCATCAAGCTGGTTATCGAAACACGAATGTGCAGGGGAAGCAAGCGTAACAAGAGGAAAAGGGGGAGTGGTTGTCTGGGAAAAGAGGTGGGATTTGGGAGTTTTCTTTCACATGCTCTGTGCCTGCTGTCGAAGCGAGTTACAGGCTCCAAAGCAGACCGAGCGTAGCGCAGGTCAAGCTAGAAAGTGAAGGGTGATGGCCGCTTTCGGCTGCGGAAAGGCACAGTTGCTCCTTTGCTAAGAGACAGGACCTGGAAGCAGCATTTGGGGCAGCAGCGTACTGCTTGGTGAAGAATTACTATTTTTTTTTTCCTATGCTGGATGTTACCACTCTAAAGGATTCTCATCATGATTGATAGCTCCAAGAAGCAGCAACAGGGCTTTTCGGAGATTTTACCTGCAGATGTTAAGCCACTGAAGGAGAAGGAATGTCTTGAGGTGAACAGCCAGAAAAGTCTCAAGGAAGGTCAGTCACTTGCTGGTTGGGGGACAGAAAATGCAGACGTGTGGACAGATTCGGTTCACCAGTATTTGTGGTGTAGTGTGTATGTCAGGAAGAATTTTTGTACATTAAATGGCGTATTGCTTTCCCTCTGAAAAATCTTCTAAAAATTATATTTGGAATTTATGTATTATCATTGTTATTTTAATAGCTTGAAATCAATTGTAGTATGAGGCTGAAAGTGATTAATTACTCTTTTCAGTGCAGCATTTAAAGCTGAATTCATGAAGTATGCTGAAATTGTCCTGTAAATATTGTACAAAATGCTTCAAAATACCACTATTGAAATAAATATAATGAAAGAAACATCATTAAATGTGACACTTAAAAATAAAACCCCACAAACATGTAGTTTTAGCCATGTATTGCTACATCAACAGTACTTTTTCAGCTAGTCTTTCTCTAGAATTCCTTTCTCCCCTCATAGTTTAAATTAGATTTGACTCTGCTTTCCAGAGTACATTATGTTGCCATAAATAATCGTTTCTAGACTGTGCATTAAATTGCTATGATGCATAAGCATGAGTTTGTAAAATAGCAGTTAATCTGGGGATGTTGAGAGCATTATTTAAAGCTGAAAAATGGTACTATACCGGGTTCATTTAAAGCAGCATTTGTTAGGCTGTGGCAGTCATACTGCTGAGACATGGACGTTGTCTTTCTCTTAGCTGGAGGTACTTTTCTAGCTGTCCTGTGTTAAGGAGAACAAGAAGACCTCTTGAGGTCAGCTGCCAGCCCAGCACAGAATAGTTTAACTGGTGTATATTAACATACTAGGCTTTTTTGCAGTTCGAGACTCAAACTCCCAACTTCTTAACTGATCAGAAACAAAACTGTATTTCTAGTAAACAAAATTCCTTCTTTCCTTTTACAGCGCTCTCTCTGCCTTGGCTTTTACTCCAGATATCTCTGCATTGTCTGGTGGTACAGAGATTTCTTTCCTGGTGGCGTGGCAAGAGTGCTGGGTTTTCCCCTTCTACACGAGATTGTGCCTTTCTCAGAATTTAAATGCTGGGTTTGAGGGTTTTGTTTGTCTTTAAATTCAGACCTTAATAGTGTTTAAAATAGCAAAAATGTAGTCCATACATTCAGCAACTGACAGTTTACTGTAGAAAATCCCTTTACTTGGCTCTGAGTTAGGGCTAGAGAAAACACTGATTATTACACAATGTACAGGTACCTAAGGTTTCGTACTGATTGAAATATAGATAAGAAGTTGAGCGTGCATGTGGCTGTAGCTGAGGGCATAACGGTTCTCCTTCCTTTACAGGAGGAGGGTACTCCTTGAAAAACAGGGATCGAAGTAAAAGGGCCAAGCTTGGCTTCTTTTTAATGGTGTTTGCCCTATATCTGCACAGGCCCAGTTAAACTGCTGCTGCCAAAGCTCCGTGGGGCAACAGGAACAAAAAGATAGAAGGCAAGGAAGTTGAGAGGGACAGAGCGATAAGCATACTGTTGTGGGGGAAAAAAAATCCTAATTAACCTCAGCTGCCAAGAAGAAATAAAGGGGAGAAAGATGGGAAAAGCTGTCATGGTGGAGAGTGTAGGTGAGCTAATAAGTAACCATGGCAATCCTCTTTGAATATGTCAGTTATGTAGAAAGTGGGTGAAAGAATGTACATTGCAATGATGATGGTCAGAATAGCAGAAGAACCTGCAATTATGGGACACTTTTCCTGTCTGTATTCACAAATACTTCAGAGTTTAAATTATTCAGTGCATAAAAGATGTAATTGTTTTCCACAATCACTACCTTTGCTTCCTTTTCTCTGTTCTAGTACCTGTTCTCCATTTTCTCTTTCCCCGGTGAATATTGCTCATCCTTTTCTCTCTCTCAAATCTGGCAACCTGGTAATTAAAATAATGAACCTCTTCTAGAAAGTATGAATGATGACAGGGTCTCTTTGTCCGGCCTTTCCTCTTGCTAAAGCCTAGAAAAAACAAACGTCTTCTTTCTTGTAGTAGATAGAATGAATTATTGAAAACATTGCACATCTACCTGATTTGCATCTAAAGAGACTGAAGTGAAGTTTCACCTTTTCAGTTTATAATGTTATTAAATATGTAGTTTGGGTATTTTGTGGTATTTATAAAATGCACCTACAGTTCTTAATTTACCCTATTTAATAACCCTATAACTAAAATTAAAGCACTTCTTATTTTACAGAACAGTATATTCTAAATTAGCTTATGGCATTCTGTCTCTTTTGTCCTTCCTTCTTTCATTAATTCAGATGATAATGTGACTGGTTTTGCCACCTTTTTTTTTTTTTTTTTTGGTCTGTTCTGTGAAAACAGTTCTTAATATTATCTGTTGTATCGAAATTACCTTCTGTATGAGCAAGGAACAGAACTGCTTTTTGGCCCTGAGGCTAACCATACGCTGTAAACAGCTTTTTCGGGAATTCCTGTAGCTCGGACTTCTAACGTCAAGTTGAAAACGGTTAAAAATACAAACCCCAAAACTGGAGTGAAAATGGGGACATCATTGTGCATACAGCTAGAAAGAAAAAGAGCTAGTATCATCAACAGTGCATAGATTAAGAATGTACTTAGGCTGCAGATGAGAAGGTTTCTGAGGAATGAAGTCAATTTAGGAAGTCTTGCCTTGTACCCTGAATTGTCTTAATGTAAAGGTTGATGAGCTTCTGCAAGAGTGTATGACTGCAGAACTCCTGGAGACACGTTATTCGGTTGGTGAAACAATTGGTATGGTGCTGTCTCGGGTGAGATTTAAAAGGAGATTGGATCCCTGATGGTTTGCACCGTATTTTTCATGTATTAATCTGAGCTTCAAAGTTACCAGTTGCCTGCTGATTACTGTGAGGCAGAAAAACTAACCAGGAAGGAAATTTTCCTGTCACCCTGAAACATAGTTTCTTTCCTGGATTTGTATTGCTTTTTAATTTTACTGGTTTGTGAGGAACTGGAGACTGGTGAGTGCTAGAAACAGGATACAGGGTGAAGTAAGTGAAGCACGGGGATTTCTCGGGTGTTCGATGGAAACGTCTCCATGCTGTCCAGTTAATAGATTACCAGATTTAGTCAGAAACAATTTCTTCTTCCCGTCCCTGTAATCAAATCAATACTGCCTAGGAATTGTTTATTTAACAGATTTCCTGCTAATGCTGCTTCGTTGAGCAGTCGTGATACTCTTGACCTCTATTTCTCTGTGCAGTGGCATGTTAGATTCTACGGCTGATTCAGCAGTTTCGGTTTGGAGGGGGTTTTTCTGTTTGGTTTGGGTTTTTTTGTTGGGTTTGGTTTTTGTTTGGTGGTTTTGGAGTGGTTTGGGGTTTTTTTTTAATAAAACAAAAGCTTTAGGACTTGTTATATGGTGTTCAGAGGAGTCTTTAAGCAGTCTATCCAGTGTGTATCTTGAGACAGAAAATGAGAAGAATACTGGGAAAAAAAATGTATTATTCCTGTCATCTTAGTTAATGAAGGCAGCACTGTAAACTCAGCGTACTGATCCTGTGGGTTAACTTTATGTATCTGCCATAAACAGTGTCTTTAATGACACTGGGATAATTGTACGTCTTAGAAGTGAATCAGTGCTTCCTCTGCAAAAGTTTCTTCTTCAGTGTAGCGCTTCGACGAATAGTAAATGTATGGTAATGCCACCGTACTAAACACCTACTTGAAGACTTTGGTAGGCCAAGGCCATAATGTATTAATTTGATTTTGTAATCTGTGTACAATTAGAGGAGACAGGGGCTAACCAAGAGTTCTAAGGAAACCTGCAATGGCAACCTCAAGATTTCTTAAAGGTTTTATGAAAGGTTTTAAGACTGCTGCTGCCCAGTGCAGGTGTAGTGTCATCCAGCCCTGCTGTGCTTACTGCCAGCCTCTGCCTTGTGTTGGCATTAGTAATTATGCAACCCTAAGTAAGCAGGATCGGTGAACAGGTATTACTGAAGACTGTTTCGGTAGTGTTAGTTGCCAGCCAGATCAGAGCGCTGACCCGAGAGGCGCATCTTCGCCAATGTTGATGCAAAAGAAGCAGTGGGGTTTGGGGGGAGTAAGAGACCATCGTCTTTTCATCAGTGGGTCCTGTCTTAGATCGCATGGATTCATGAAACCGCACTCTGAAACCACTGTCTGTTTTGTTGCTGTGCTGGAGGTTTCTTCTTTCCAAGAAGACATGTATGTGCCTTAGTCTTTTTAATGCAAAGTCCTTCTTAATGCAGCAGCTTCCCTGTCTCTACGCAATCTGACTCATCCACTGAGAAGGCATCTGCAGAGATCTGATGTTGTCCGTGTAGCAGAGTTTGCACGATGCCATTGCTTACATCCCAGTTTGCAATTGCGCATCTTAATATAAATCCACCTTCCTCACTGTTTTCAACTAATGTATAATCTCATGAGTTGGAGGATCTGCTTGGGTATGATTTTGTTTTCTGGCTCTGCTGTCCCTAGGTAAAGCATGGAAAATCACAGACTGGTTTGAGTGGGAAGGGACCTTGCAAGATCATCTGGTCCAACCCCCCTGCAGGGAGCAGGGCCATCTGCAACCAGAGCAGGGTGCTCAGAGCCCCGGCCAACCTCCCCTGGGATAGTTCCAGGGATGGGGCATCTGCCACCTTGCTGGGCAACCTGGGCCAGGGTCTCACAACCCTCAGGGTAAAAAATGTCTTCCTTCTCTCTGGTCTAAATCTCCCTCTTTTTCTTTAAAAGCATCACCCCTTGACTTACCACAACAGGCCCTGCTAAAAAGCCTGTCCCCATCTTTCTGACAGGCCCCTTTCAGTACTGAAAGGCCACAGTAAGGTCTCTCCAGACCATGTCACTGAGGGCCACGTCCAACCTGTCCTTAAACACCTCCAGGGATGGCGACTCCACCACCTCCCCGGGAAGCCTGTTCCAGTGTCTCATGGAAGCAATGCCTTCTCGAGGGGGCTTGGCTGGAAATGATCTGTCGTCGTGCAATGTGGCACGCTCCAAATTATCACAAAGCAGGTCTGTAGTAGATCTAGAATTTAAACCCGAGTTTCCGGAGTCCCTTGACTGATGGTAGTATTTGAGGAAATGCAAATTATTTATTTTTTAAAATTAGAAGGCTGTAGTAAGCAGAGGAATACTTGCAGATTTAGAACCTGTAGTTATTATTAATATACTCAAGGTATGCAGTTTAGCAGAACACTTGAAATGTAAGCTTTAGTTTATTCAAGCCTTTTATGCAAGATTTTTTTCTCATTTTAAAATATAATCAGAACTGTGCGAAGTGTAGACTTGGCGATGTGTGTTTGCGTCTCTCTATCTCCTCGTCCCAGCAGACATTCCGGTAACGCGTTTGACGGCTCATGTGTGCTCTGGCTTGTTTCTAAGCAACATGTTCCATAGCAATAGGCTACAATACGGATTGTCCTATATCCAAGTCATTTAAGCCTCTCGGCCGATGATACTGTTATGCTTTATATTTTTGTTTTAAATGTTAAGTTTATATTTTGCTATCTTTTCCATCTAGCTTTTCATCCCATTTAGCTTCTCATTTTCTGCTTTCAGAATGACAGCGTTACTTCTGGAAACAGTTATGTGTACATCATTACTGGCTTACAGACAACAGCTTTAAATCACAGCGGTGTAATTGAAAAGATTTGGAGGTCCTGCAGGGTTTCCCTACAGAATTGTGAAGAGATTATCTGAAATGCGCCTTGGTAGTCTCCACTCACGTGCTTTACATTCATCCAGAACATTTCTAAGCTGAAATGAAAGTATGACTGAACAATTGCTTAAAATAAGCACGTATCAGGCTGTTTCGCTTCTCTTAACTGTTTTGGCTATGATCTCAGCAGAAAGATCACATTATACCATAATGGAAAGAAGAACATTTTTTAAGTGATACCCTGGCACAGTCGCAAGTTTTGAAGACTGAACCCGGTATAACATATTAATATAACATATTCACTCATGTTTTCATGATGTCTGACTTCTTCAATGATGAATTGTTTTTTAAAGTTGAGAGTATTTAACATACTAAGTTACCACCATCTTCAGGCTGGCGGAAGATGAGTACTGCAATTTTACATGCGTTTTGTCTTCAGAAAGCTGCACAACCTGCTTAGAATCACTTCCAACAAATTACGGGTAGCTAAATACTTTCGTGGCTTTTCCCTCTCCCTTCTTTGACAAGCCATAGAAATGTAGAGAATGCTACGTTACCAAATTTCTGACTTTGGACATAAGTGGAATGAGGAATGCCAGGTGCAAACTAGCTCCCTACCGTATCCCGTAACCTTCCTGAACTACGTACCTTGCGTTTCACTTGCTCTTTCCTCTACTTAATATACTAACCATTCAGTTTATTAATTTAATTGCTTTCTTCACAGAACAAGTATTAGTTGAAAAGGTGAATTGGTTTTGTCTCAATAAAGCATTTAATGAATTAAGAGTACAACACCCCGTATAGAGTGGAGGGAGAAACAGTCGCAATTCAGGAGAAAGCAAAACTTGTATCTCTGGAAAAAATTTACTTGATGTAAACTCCGCTGTTTAGAAAATGCCATATAAACTTTTAAGTCCAAGCAGATGGAGTTCGGGGGTGCGAGGGTAACAACTGAAAGGCACAGAGTTAGGTACTTGGTACTTGATTTCTGCAATTCTGTAACTGTCGCCCTGTGCTGCGAGGTTGGTCCAGGATTCTAATGCAAAGCTTAAATAGCTCAGATTGCTTGTATAGTCCCCCCACCATCTGAGAAAACTCTTCTGCTTTACTACCATCCGGCTCTTCATATATGTGTCTTAATGCTGTGGTGCTGATGCCAAATGGCTCGTTACAAACCACTTCAGACTGAAGATACAGTAGAATAGTTCGCATCCTGTAGCACTGCTTCCTTGCAAGCAGAATGTCTGTTAACATCTATTGCTCTGTGTTTCAACCTCAACGCGTTAAGAGACCTTAGCTGCATAAAAGCTGTTTTAAGCTGGCAGGAAGAAATGGAGTCTTTTTGTGTAACAGCTTCTAATTTAAAGGAAACAGCCCTCTTCCCAGTGCTGTCTGTTTCCATGGCAGCCGGCCTAGCAGCCTGCACCGGATTTTCTGCTGCTTTTGGAAATTTCCAAGGGAGTATGCAGGAATGTCGGGCATTACATTTTCCCATTTTTACTTAGCTATTTAAGCCCTTAAAACTGTAATACCTGCTGGATTTTAAGTTTAGAAGAAATAATGAGATGATTACATACGAGTTACATAAGAAAAATTGTGATGCATTATTTTTCCTCCTTGGTGCCATTTGAAAGATCTGTATGCTGTCTTACGAATAGCTTCTCGATGGTTTAGTGGCTGATTCATCTGTGTAATTGTTCAAAGGCAACAGCTACATGCAGTTTCGTGTAGTACCTTCTATAAAAAGACAACATTTAAATTGGATTTTAAATTAGGATGTGTAATCAACCGTGTTAGATGGGGAATTATTAGTACTGGAACTGTGCGCAGTACGAGTTCTGCTTTTTTTTCCAAGACAAGCAGAAGTGGTGAAAGCTCGTCAATCAGTGTAGATAGCATTGTTCCTGCAGGACAGCTATCAATTTATTTTTGGCCTCTTTACATTCCAGTGCTTGTGATTATATAGTACTACTTTGAGATGTCTTTTCCATAGAATACAAAGCACAGATTTGTAACAGAAATCATTTGTTCAACGTTGATAATAGCTGTTTGTTCTAAGTGATTTAGTAATACGCTTTACTTTCACTTATTCTGCCATTCACACGGAGTTAAGACCTGACCGGACTGCTCTGTGTTTCTTACCTTCCAAAGGGTCTCATACAGACTGTGATGTGCCAGCTTTCTTGCACCAGAGCAACACAGCACTTCGGCAGGCTATCGAGGATCTGTTTGTTTTGGTTATTCTTAATCTTTATGTGCCTTTAGAGCATAGTGTATGTGAATCTGAACTGTACTGTCAGAAGACTTCTGACTTTGAGAGTCAGATAACCAGGTGCTCCTCCTGTGAGGAGGGATTGTGCTTTTGCGTGTTTATTTCAGTAAGTGTTAACTAAGCTATATAAGATTTAATGATCATTTTATTGAAGAAAACACGTGGAAATTTTGGAATCTCTTCACCTGGCATTTAGTGTTAACTTAAAAATCATTCACTGGCTTGTAGATGAAAAAGAATACCTTCCCTTTCCCCTCAGTTAAAGTAGGAGTTTGACTGACCTCTCTGTGCATGGCTTTTGTTCAGAAGCAGTTTAAAGACAATCTCTTAAGAGCTGCAGTGGTGTGAAGGAGGATTCCTGACAGATAATGTGCAGTGTGAAATATCTGTGCTGTCTTTTAGCAACTAGATTTGATCAGCGGTGTTAACGTAGCCCTTCTTTTGCACACACACTTTAAATATGAGGAACTGTATTACTGTTGTTGATTGTGTCGTAGCATAGCTAAATCTTTGTCAGCTCTGGGCCTTTATTTTGGAGATCATCTTCCATAATTTTAGATGTTGTGTAGATAACCCCCTAATTATAAAAGTGTAGAAGTGAGAGATAAACTATCAGGTAACAAGCTGACTGGATTTACCCCGACAGGAACAATCCATTAAGCACAGTGTTTGAGTAAGTACCATCCCATCGGGAACTTTGTTTTGCCTCATGTCTTTCGAATTCTCCCTTCCACAGATTCCACACTAGTTTCTCTGCGAACGAAAGAAAAATGAACACCACAACAAATACAACTCCTCAAAAACCTCCCCACAGCAAAACCCCAAATCTACAACGTAATGCCACCACCCCCCCAAGATACAGTAGAATAACTTTGGCTGACGCCTCAGTGGTTTCTACATCTTGCATTTAGGTTCCTATTTCTCTGTATATATGATAAGCAAAGTCTGTATTAGATTTCGTTACATTAGGATTCTGTATTCTGTAGAGAGTTTTTCACTGAAATAAATCAGCAGTTCTTTGCCAAAAGTGCAAAGCTGTACCATAGTCTTACGTTGTTCGCTATTGTCCTTGACAATAATAAGGAAACGTGATGTAATTGAAAACTTATTTCTGTGACTCCTATCTTCTGTATCTTTCTGGCTGCTCTTTGAGCTGCTCTTTGTGGTTCCCCATTTCCTTCTGAGCGTTTCCCGACCCACGCTGCTGTTCCCTTCCTTTATAACCACTTCAGGTTTATCTCCAGTAGAAAGATACAAGTCTGTCTGTAACTTGTTTCCGCTCAGTTGTAGCACTCGGTCCCTCTAACTACAGTGACAATATAAAGGTCTTTACGGACTGTAGTTGACCATCTACTCTGACGTGTAGGTCTGTAAGCCAGATACTCTCTTTGCTTAGATGTAGCTACGCAACTCATGTGTGGGTGTTACCATTTCTTCCTTAGAAACATCTCTGACTGTTACTTCTTCTCACTGTGCGGTCTAAAAGTATTTTAGGTCCTTGTGCCTTTTACTGCTTTGTAAAAGCAAGAATTTTTTTCAGCTTTTCAATTTTAAAAATAATATATTACATGGGTTTTTTTAATCACAATTTCTTTCTATTTAGAAATTTCTGTTTCTTTAATTCATTCCAACTGCTCAATATTTATTAAAAATAAAGTGTAAAAATCAGACACCAAACTTTTTTTAACCTCCTTAATTTTAGTTTTGTTTGCAAAAGCAAACATCTGTTTTTCATCCAGCTTTATTTCTGTTTATCTCCTTGCTCTGGACAAGTCAAAATCTTCAACGATTATCTTCTTATACCATCTTTCTAACTATGAGTCATCTCTTCTTTACCGAATCACAGCAGGGTGGGGGTTGGAAGGGAATTCTGGAGATCACCAAGTCCAACCCCCCTGCTAAAGCAGGGTGACCTACAGCTGGTTGTCCAGGAACGCGTCCAGGCAGGTTTTTAAACTCTCCAGAGACGGAGACTTCACAGCCTCTCCGGGCAGCCTGCTCCAGTGCTCTGTGACCCTTCTTCAGTATTCCCCCTGCAGTGTTTTCCTGTTAGTCACGCCACAGGCTGTCCTTTCTTCACTATGTCATATGTAAGTTCCTGATATTTAGTAAGCGAATAACTGCATGTTCTAGATCTCCTATCTCTGCTTTTTTCAGTCTTACCCAGATACACATGGGACAACTTCAAAGTCATACCTTCTTTGCTTTGTGATGCCCAGTGTAGGTTAACAGATGGTGGGTAGACAAGTTGTGTTATGAGAGAGTAACTATTTGTTGATGGGTATTTGCTAAAATATGCTAGAGCATCACATCTGAGTGCGTATGGTTTGTATGCAGGTGCATGCTTACTGTTCTTTTTATCCTTCTGCTATAGTCCACTGCATATTCTCTTGCAAGATTAAACATCTTTAGGATATGGGTCAGGCTTTTTTTTGCAAAGCTTAAGCCAAATACCTGATCATAATTGAAGCCACTGAGCATAGATATCATACATTCATAGGTTATGTGGTAGTGCTTCCCATCATCTACATTTGGAGTTAATGTTCATTAAAGAATTAGTTGAAACCAGTTGGAAAATAAGAATAAGCTTACCTACCTAAGCATCTACATTCTTACTGCTATTTTTTACTGAGTGCATTTATTTTAATTGCCCTCCCCCATGTCCTGGTTGAATACCACCTCTCATGGCCATGACCAAGCAGAACTGATTTTCAGGAGCTGACAGAAACCTCAGCCACGACGATCAGCACCACGTCCACTGGTGTATGTTTTTACAGTGTCGATGCTTCCATGGTGCAGGGCTATGTGCAAGTGTGATGTCAGTGGGAGGCAGAGCCTTCCCCCCTTTCTGATGCACATCACACCAGATATTATAAACAGAGAGCTGCGAGAATTGCATTGCACTCAACAAGTAAATACCGGCGTTCTCACAGTGTTCAAAGTGGTTTCCTTTTCGGACTTCTGCATGGTATGTTTCTGCCGCTTCTGTGTTACTAGTGCTGTTGAAAAAGGGCTCAAAACGGGACCTTGACACAGAAGCTTTGGTACAGGTTGTTGAGTTTCTGTTTGTAGGGTGGCGGGTTGTTTTTTTCCAAGAGGAATTTCAGCAGCTACATCACGCAGA
Organism: Ceryle rudis; assembly: GCA_033439905.1. Taxonomy (NCBI): domain Eukaryota; kingdom Metazoa; phylum Chordata; class Aves; order Coraciiformes; family Cerylidae; genus Ceryle; species Ceryle rudis. Next base: position 19,533 of record JAAGNO010015226.1, read on the forward strand.
CACAAAGTATTAATTTAGAGGAATACATACTAGAAGCGTTGGAGTAGTTACTTATCTCACAGTGCACTGTGAGTCCTGTCTGATTTTTTCCTCCCACAGACTTGTCAATGAAAAGTTAAAATGCAGTAATTGCTGCATGCTGAACTGGCGGGATGTGTTCACACTGTCCAGTCCAACCATATGATCTAACAGTGAGCGCTGTCTGTCTTGGCGTAGTAGAGAGCCAAGTAAACCCTGGTCTTTTTCATCAGAAAGCTGAAAAGCCTTGGTGTGAGAATCCTGTCAGTATCTGGATCTGGAAATGCCAAATGTCTAATAATACATTTCTGATAAAATTCTGCCCCTTGTTATGTAATTTGACCAGTTAAACTCATTTCTTAAAAAAAGAGAACAACAGTCAAGCTATTTGTTACTGCTGTACGCCACACTGGAGATCGCGGTGACAGCACTTTAGAATTTTAAATAAGTCTGGTAAGATGAAGAACAAGTATCTGTTGTCTGTAGTAGCTTTCATAGAGCAGATAGCATACACACTCCCTACAAAATAATTTTTCAATTTAGCCATCTGTCCAAATGGGTGCATTAATGAGGGCTTTCAGATTGTTAGCAACTCTGCAAAACTGTGATCATTATATGGTTTGAAAGTCAATCTGAAAGTTGTTTACCTTTCCCACTTCCATTGACTAATATTTGAAAGCACCATATTAGCATTGCTTAGGTAGCCATAGATGAACCAGCTAGGATTACAAAACGGGTCTTCTGATAAAGCTCAGTAACAATTAAAATTGCCCTTGTGTCCAGGAAGGCCTCCTGGGGGGCATAAAGAAGAGTGTGGCCAGCAGGTCAAGGGAGGTTCTTCTCCCCCTCTACTTTGCACTGGCGAGACCACATCTGGGGTATTGTGTCCAGTTCTGGGCCTCTCAGTTCAACAGGGACAGGGAAATACTGGAGAGAGTCCAACGGAGGCTATGAGGATGCTGAAGGGACTGGAACATCTCTCTGGTGAGGAAAGGCTGAGAGACCTGGGGCTGTTTAGCCTGGAGAAGACTTGAGAGGGGATCTTACTAATGTCTATAAATATCTGAGGGGTGTCAAGCAGAAGGGATCTGTCTCTTTTCAAGTGGTGCCCAATGATAGGGCAACAGGCACAAACTGGAACCCAGGGAGGAAAAACTTTGCTGTTGAGGGTGCCAGAGCCTGGAAGAGGCAGCCCAAGGAGGTTGTGGAGTCTCCTTCTCTGGAGACTTTCAAAACCCCCGTGGATCTGTTCCTGTGTGGCCTGCCCTGGGTGATCCTGCTCTGGCAGGGGGTTTGGACTCGGTGATCCCCAGACATCCCTTCCAACCCCTACTGTTCTATGATTCTATATGTTGATAAGTAACTCTCATCAGTGATAACATTCCTGCATCTGTTGTAGTTTTACCAGCATTCACTTGTTGATTCACTGTATTGCAGGTGATGGAATTGAAAACACTATCACTTCTGATTTACTTCCTGTGTCTGATGATGTGTATCTACCCTGGACATAATTGATGTTGGAGCAGATAATTTTTCTTGAAGACCTTGAGCCTGAAATAGATCATAACATGTGTTTAAACCAGACTTACAACTAGGTAAACTATCTGGCAGACACAGTTGTAGTGTGTTTAGTGTCCCAAGATAGCCAAATTTAAGTGTAGTGTAAATTTGGACCAAATACGGCTGTATAGCATGGATGAGATTTGCCCAGAGCAGCACATGCTTTTCAACCCTTCCCATGGCTTTCTGGCTGTGTAAAAGGAATAAAAACCTGAATCAAGAACAGAAGAAAGTCAGGTTTTATCCTACTCAAGACTAAAACTACTGGGTTTGAAATACAGTAGCCTGGCCATGCTGTTTATAGATTGTGTCTCACATCATTGGGATGGGTAAAACCTATTAAAGATTTTTTTTTAAAGGGATTGCTCATTTAGTTTTAAGACTAACTTTGAATTTTCTTGGTTTTACAGTTGTAAGCAAGAGAATCCAAAAGAAGAACATAGCAGAGTTTTTTGCTTTTCTGTAAGCACCATGCCAGTTAGTGCTTTGTGCGAGTGGGGTAGGAGGTTCTTAGAAGTAGCCCCAGAGATAGAAGCTTAAGATCAGAACGTTCTATCCTACCTTGAAAATGCATTTCCATGGCAATGTACATTTCTAGAATTTTCTGTAGGAATGGGCGACGTGCTGACCCAAGAGACTATTTTTATTAATTCACTCTTAGTTGTATATAGCTCGTGGATTTTTACGGTGGAATAAATGTGTTTGCACACACTTTACTGCATTTTCGAGGGGCGGGTGGGCAGGCAGATTAGACCAATTGGACTTAAAAACTGGTGTGGTTTTTGTCAGAAAGATTCTAACTTTCTCTACCCGTGCTCAGAACTTACTAAGAGTAGGTAGTTACCTGAACTACACCATACACCAAAGCCAGCCTATAAAGCACCGCTGAAAAGAGTGCGCTGTGGCACCGTTTGAGTTGGTTCAAGACTTCAGACAGCACTAGTGTGCTTCTGCTAGTGAGAGATACCGTAAGAAGAGGTCATGGTTAATGTGGAGCCATGTGAAATTAAGACCGAAAATAAATCAATCAAACTATTACAAAATAATTCTGAAGCTAACTTTGTACGGTTACGTAATATTACTTGGAAAATACAGGCGTTTTCAAGTTTTCCCAGAGGAACTAAATACATTTCTAATTATTTTACATCAATTTACATTTTACTGATGTTACTTTTGCATGCTCCCATCTCTGTCCTTCGTAATTCTTGTGCAACAATATTGTGAAGTCTGAACAGAACTGCAGTGCCACGGCCCTGAAACATTTGTATTTAAATCACACGACAGAAATAATGTCCTTGTTTTCAGGACTTGCTATTCCCAGTCTTAATGCTTTCTCCAGAAGAGTATCCTTCCTGTACCGTACCACAGGAAATAAGCTGGTTCCTTTTAAATTCTGAAAACAATGAACTTTGTCCTTAGCCTAATTTTTTAGAAATTACGTTCATTTTGATGTTTTGGACAATGTATTAGTTTGTTTTCCTTCCTTGTGAAATACAATGGGAACAGCGTGTCATAATCTTACCTCCGTAATAGGCTCTCAAGGCAGAACTTACGAATGTAGATATTACATCTTTAAGATGTATTTTTCTTGACCGAGCATCTTGGCCATCTCTTCTTCAAAAGACGAAATTTCCCATTAGGGTAACGGCTGCATGTCGAGGAAATAATGAAGCACTGTGATGAACCGATGCAGAAACAAAGGGGAGAGGAACAACAGAAGAAACAAGAGACTACTTCCCCACCACCACCTTTGGTTTTTTCCCCCCTGGGAACATTTACAAGAAGGCCCTAATCTTGGAAAGTACGGGGCCTTGGTGTCTGTGGCCTCCACCAGTTTTTGTGTGGTTCCTTGTATAGTATTTATTGTGTATCACGTGGGTTATTCTTACAGTAGCGCTAAGATAAGAACCTTTGCACATTTTACTAAATACGGTGAAAAGAAGTTACCCATGAAACTGTAAACAGTTTTTCCAAATTTGACAGTATTGGATTAATTTGCCCCTTGAAATAATTATGATAAATGGGGATAACGGCATTTTCCGGTATTGGGAGAGAGGATAAGGCCTGTTCCTGATTGTATCCCTTTTTGGGTGTTTTTATTTAAGCCGGGTCAAATCGAGCTTCTCTCCAGTTTCTTGTGTTCCAGCAAGATTAATTGAAATGTACAATAAGCCTTAAATATCTATGTATCCTTAAGGAAAAATTATCAACTAAACATAGAATCATAAAATGGTTTGGGCTGGAAGGAACCTTTAAAGGTCCCATGGGCAGGGAGACATCTTGAACTCAAGCAGGTTGCTCAGAGCTCTGTCCAAGCTGACCTTGAATGTTTCCAGGGATGGGGCATCAACCACCTCTCTGGGCAACCTGGGCCAGGGTCTCACCACCTTCGGCATAAAAATTTTCTTCTTTCTCTCTGGTCTAAATCTCTCCTCTTCTAGTTTCAACCCATCCCCCCCTTGGCCTGTCCCAACAGGCCCTGCAAAAAGTCTGTCCCTGTCTTTCTGCCAGGCCCCCTGAAGTCCTGAAAGGCCCCCAGAAGGTCTCCCCAGAGTCTTCTCTTCTCCAGGCTGAACAACCCCAAGTCTCAGCCTTTCTTCTTAGCAGAGGTGCTCCAGCCTGCTCGGATCATTTTTGTGGCCCCCTCTGAGACAGAAATTGTGTCAAAAGAAAATCTGTATATATTTCAGCATAGCACAGCCAGGTGAGATTGCCTTAAGAGCTGTAAGGTGGCTGTATAAACACTGTGTTTATGGTTTGAACTATTACCTATGTTTTCTTCAATCTGTTATGTAGAAGTCACGTTACAAGAGGGGACATACATTCCTAGAGTTAGATGTATGCTTAATAGCTCTTATCAGAAGAAGCTGGTAGGAAAAGTGGATGTACTTATGAAACACAGTCCCCTTATCAGATGTGACCAAAAAGCAGTAAACTCCAGTATAACCAGGGACTGGAAGCAGTTGCTCCTCAATGCTAGGTGTCTTAGAGGTTACTGTCAGGTCCCAATACATACAGAAGAAATATTGCTAAAACTTAAATACTTGGTGTCTGTTGAATGGTGTGTTTTACTTTCCGAGGGATAGTATGCTTACGTGTGAACGAATGCTTTCTTTTGTCAGTACTTCAGCTGAGGCTACAACAAAGACGGACAAGAGAACAGCTAGTGGACCAGGGCATCATGCCACGTAAGTCTTACGTTATTTCTAGTAACTTGTATTGCTGTACTGTATTAATTATTAACTGAATGTATAAAATAATGAAGATAAGCATTTCCATGGGATCCTCTTGGTAACCTAAATAAGATGAAGTAGATTCATCCTGCTTCCATAATGCTTCAGTTAAGATAGCCATTACGATGGAAACAAAAGGATTTGCAGACATAGTCTGATTCTCTTTTTATTTTCTCTTTAAATTATGACTGATCTTACTGAGATAAATTGAATTACATAAATGAGTGGACATCAATAACAAACCATCAGTTTTTTAAAGAGAAGTCTGGCAAGGGTTGACAAAAAGAGAGACACATGGAAGTTGTGACTCGTGTGCCAACAGACGTGTCTTTTGTGTCAAATCTTGCATGGTGGTAGCTGCAGTGTTACAGCACGTGAGGCAGTGGATTAGCTGGGCATCATATACTGGATCGTATGACCCAGTGCAGAAGCTCTGTGCCTTTCTGAGTATGAATACCTTGCCAGGAATATGGGAGGAGCCTTGGGGGTTTTGCTTGGGTTTTGTTGGGTTGCGTTATTGGGGGGTTTTTATTGTTTTGGTTTTAGAACATTTTTTCCTGCTGCTAGGAAAGTTCCTGATCACTTGCCACAAACTGTCCAAACTGGTGTAAAAGTTTTGTATTCTAATCCAAACCAAAGATTATATAGTGGTAAAAAAACCCCAAAGCCTAAAGACATTGATCTCTAGATGCTATCTTTGGAAGAATTAAGATGCTGCTGCTGACCCTAGTGTGAAGTGTGTCACTGTGACAGCAAATTCACCACATTCATAAACCACAGAATCACAGAATTATTGAGTCTGGAAAAGACCTCTGAGACCATCGAGTCCAGCCTATGACCCAACACCCTGACATCAGCTAAATCATGGCACTAAGTGCAGCATCCAACCTTTCCTTAAACACCTCCAGGGATGGCGACTCCACCACCTCCCTGGACAGTCCATTCCAGTGTCTGATCACCCTTTCCATGAGGAAGCACTTCCTAAATTCCAA
>JAAGNO010015226.1:25435-36940 GCA_033439905.1 Ceryle rudis
CTATAGTTTTCTGGATCCTCCTCTGGCCCTTCTTGTGGATGGGCATCGCATTGGCCAACCTCCAGTCATCTGGGACCTCCCCCGTTGGTGATAAATGATGGGGAGCAGCTTAGCCAGCTCTTGTGCCAGCTCCCTAAGCACCCTGGGATGAATCCTATCCGGACCCATAGACTTGTTAGGATGTAAGTGGCACAGCAGGTCACTAACTCCTTCCTCCTGGACTTCAGGAGAGAGATTCTGCTCCCCATCTCTGCTTACCAACTTGGGAGCCCAGATTCTCTGAGGGTAGTCAGTCTTTTTGTAAAAGACCGAGGCAAAGAAGGCGTTGAGCACCTCGGCCTTTTCCTTGTCTTTTGTCACTGTGTTCCCCCCTTCATCCAGTAAGGAATGGAGATTTTCCCTGGCCCTCCTTCTGTTATTAATGTCTTTATAAAAGTACTTTTTATTATCCTTAACAGATTTGGCCAGATTAAGTTCTAACTGAGCTTTGCATCTCTTAATTCTCTTTCTACATGACTTTACAGTATCCTTAAATGCTTCCTGGTTCACCTGCCCCTTCTTACAAAGTTGATACACTCTTTTTTTTTTTTCTTCTGAGTTCCTGCAAAAGCTCCCCAGGGGCTCAACCAGGCTGGTCTTCTACCCCACCGGCTCATTTTTTGGCACGTAGGGACAGCCTGTTCCTGCGCCTTCATCGTTTCATTCTTAAAGTAAGCCCAGCCTTCTCGGGTCCCTTTGCTCTTGAGGGCTGCTTCCCACGGGACTCTCTGAACCAGTGTCCCGAGTAGACCAAAGCCAGCCCTCCGGAAGTCCAAGGCAGAGGTTTTACTGATGGCCCTCCTGACGTCACCACATATTGAACATTCTATCACATCATGGTCACTGTGCCCCAGACGACCTCCAACCACCACATCTTCCACCAGCCCTTCCCTGTTCGTCAACAGCAGGTCTAGCAGGGCACTATCCCTGGTAGGGTCGCTTACCAGCTGCAGCGGGAAGCTGTCATCCACACATTCCAGACACCTCCTGGACTGACTGCCCCCTTTCTGCTGTGTTGTACTTCCAGCAGACATCTGGTAGGTTCAAGTCTCCCATGAGAACAAGGGCTAGTGAACATGAGACATCTCCAGATTGTTGGAAGAATATCTCATCGGTGTCTTTCTCCTGGTCAGGTGGTCTGGAGCAGACTGCCCCCAGGATCTCAGCCTCATTGGCCTTCCCCTTCATCCTTATCCATAGACTTTCCCCCTTGGTGTGTCTAACACTGGATTCAAGACAGTCAAAACAGTCCTTAACATACAGTGCTACCCCTCCACCTCTCTTTCCTTGTCTATCCCTTCTAAAGAGCCTGTAGCCATCCACTGCAGCACTCCAACCACGCGACTCATCCACCACATTTCCCCAATGGCAACTATATCATGGTTTCCCTGGTGCACAACAGCTTCTAACTCCTCCTGTTTATTGCCCATGCTACGGGCACTGGCAGACATGCACTTGATCCGAGGCACGGATATCGCCTCCAACACCGGTGTGTCTCCCCAGTGATTATCCCTGGTGGTACTGGGTTTGTCCCCCTCCCCCTTCGATTCTAGTTTAACCCCCATCCTTTGTCCTTTACCCCCAGATTCATTACTGGTGGGCCAGGTTTTATTCCCTTTGCCCTTCAATTCTATTTTCCTGTCTGCTTCCGTGGTTATTAACCTGTTAGTGAGCCTTGTGCTGTTACTGTCCCCTGTTCCACCGTTAATTACCTTGATTAGGACAGTAGACTGAAGGTTTTTCTTAGGCCCATCCCCATTGAGACCGGTTTTATCCCCCTCTCCTTCATTTCAACTTTAAATCCCTGTCAGTGAGTCCCAACAACTCCTACCCCAGAATCCTTTTCCCCCTCTGGGACAGGTGCATCCCACCAGCCACCAGCACTCCAGGCGTCTCACAGAGCAGCCCCCGTGAGACCTCAAAAAACCCAAAGCTCTGCTGATAACGTCAGTCCCAGAGCCATGAGTTGACCTGCTGTCTTTTCCTGTTCATTTTCTCATTCATGATTGCCACTGAAGGCAGAGAGGAGAACACAACTTGTGTTCCCAATCCCCTAAGCAGCTTCCCCAAGGCTCTGAAATTCCATTTAATTGATTTTGGGCTCCTTCTACCCCCATCATCGCTACCCACCTGAAACGCTAAGAGAGGGTAATAATCAGATGGGTTTACAGGGCAGGCAGTTTGTCCGCCACACCCCTAACCCGTGCCCCGGGGAGGCAGCAGACTTCCCCGTGCAGTGGGTCAGGACGGCATCTTGGCCCCTGTGCCCCCTCAGTAGAGAGTCACCCACAACAATGACCCGTCTGTTTTTCCTGTGACACCAGTTCACCACGTTCATAAATACAGTCGAAGATGTATTTAGATTTCTGGCTCTTTAATGCTGAGCATCTGACTCTGGCCTGGCTATCTATCTTCCTTGACCGCTATGCAGGAAGATATCATAGAACGTTAGGGGTTGGAAGGATCACTGAGTCCAACCCCCCTGCCCGAGCAGGATCACCCAGGGCAGGCCACACAGGAACAGAGCCAGGTGGGTCTTGAAAGTCTCCAGAGAAGGAGACTCCACAACCTCCATGGGCAGCCTGTCCCAGGGCTCTGTCCTCTCCCAGTAAAGAAGTTTTTCCTCATGTCGAGGTGGAACTTCCCGTGTTTCAGCTTGTGGCCATTACCTCTCATCCTATCCCAGGACACCACGGAAAAGAGACTGGCCCCTTCCACCTGACACCCACCCTTTGGATATTTATAGACAGTAATAAGATCCCCTTTCAGCCTTCTCCAGCCTAAACAGCCATCATTCTCTCAGCCTTTCTTCATAGGAGAGATGTTCCAGTCCCTTAATCATCCTTGTAGCTCTCCAGTAGATCCCCCTGTCTCTCTTAAATTGGGGAGCCCAAAATCAGTTCTTCAGTAAACCATTTTTATGTCTTAACTGTGTTCTAGCACTGTATTTAAGTGCAGATTATGCTGCTTTGACAAGCAAATAATGTTTGTAAATTTGGATATTTGTGACATTTGTATGTCTGAATTCACAGCACTTTTATTTCCAAAGTAGCTGGCATGCTTTATGCAACTGCACTTTATTACCAGGGTCCATGTTCTCCTCTATTGGTTTCAGTCTGGTAAAGATGACAGTTGTTTCAGCAGCAGCACTTACAATACCTAAAATCAATTTAAAAATGATAAGAGGGTCTTACTGAATATGGATATTTAGTGGCCTAGAATTCAACTGCAGTTAACTCTTCCCCTAGAGATCTTCCAGTGTTCTTCCACTTGGGCTCCACTGACGATGTCAGTTGTTTAGTATAACACCTGACTCATCTTAGAGATGAGCCTGGCCTCGGAATGAGGGGTGCACAGAAAACAATGAGAATCCCTAAGTGTGGGATGAGACTGGGCTCAAGCTGTTATGTCCAAGCTGAAAAGTGATTTTTCTATAAACAAACAAACCCCAAACTAAACAGCCGTTGAAAACATACCGAAATGACATGAAGTTGTTATAAATAGCCCAGTGTGCACCGGTGAATTCTAGCTTGAAAGCACACTATCTTAAAGCTAATCTCTTCTTGAAGGTTTCTGAGTATGCAGCAGGCTTCAGATTGCTTTGCTAAAGCATCTTCACCTTCCCAGGTCTGTAGTGTTATCATCAGGAACAGAATGATCTGTTTCTTTTTGAGTGAAACCTGGGAAAAAGCTTGTCAGCTGTCAAAAAGTGTTAAAGATTTTTGTTTTGCAGTATCTTACCTCTGCCAAAAGTGTGGCAAATAAGATGGATTTTGCCAGCTGCCGTTTCACTTCATTTCAACAAGCCAAATGAAATGAAGCATTCATATTATTGCTAGCTGAATAGTGGCTTTGACTCTTTCTTCTGTTTAGCAGCTAACCATCATTATGTTTCCTAATCTGAACATTTCGGGCTTCTACAATTTTTGGGTTGGTTTTGTTTTTTTTTTTAAATCAGTACAAATAGTTCTGAAGGGACCATCCAGTTACCTCTAGTACAGCAAGTATGAGGTACAGGCGGATACCAAAATGCAGTAGAATAAATGAAATGGTATTTTGACATCCCGAAACTTAGCCCATAAAATTTCTACTGTGGAACAGTTTTGGTAAATAATCCCTCGTGTATACGGTGAGAAAGTTAACTGTCCAAGCCCAGTATTCCAAGTATTCCGCATAGGAATGTTACTTATCTCTGTTAAATGCAAGGGAGTACATCTAGCATGAGGCAAATGTGAGCCTGGTCAGATGCAGACTCCGAGCTGGTGTTAAACACGTGGGTCGTGCATACTGATTAGGATCTCTCTTTCGGAAATCACTTCCTCTCAGTGTAACTCTTCTTCTCTCTCCACAGCTTTGAAAAGTCCAGCTGCATTCCATGAACAGATAAAGAGCCTGGAGCGAGCCAGGGTAAATCACTTCTTGTAAACTTGTTACTAACATCTGAAAGTGGGTAGGGAGTTGTATGTCATACTGAGTTTTTTCAGTATAAGAAAAAACGTAACCATTACAGTATTAACATGTGCTTTTGTCTTAAGAGTGCATTAAAATAAAACATTGCTGTCAAAGCTGAGAGGATCGTTATTAATCCTGCACAGGTCAAGTAGGGAGATAAACTTAAGATCATAATGCACTACCTAACTACCTCCAGTTAAGGAATAGAATACTTGAGTAAATTATGCTCGTGTAGTATTTCCATACTACAGTACTACTATTTCCATACTCCATAATACATCTGTGCTATTGTGATTTGGGGTGGTGGTATGGGATCAAATGAAGAAACATTCCCAACTTGTTCTGGGAAAGATGGAAATTCACTGTCACAGTTCAACTGATAGAAAACCAAACCCAGCCCCTCTACTGCCCATGTTCTGACAGCAGAGTCCACCTGTCTGAACACAGCTGCAAATATTCCTTCACTGCCTATCAGTGCCTTATCAAAACTACTTTGATTTTGCAATTGAACGGTAGTTAATGTTATTTCCTCATTTCTTTAAAGACTGAAAATTTTTTGAAGCACAAGATTCGGAGCAGGCCAGACCGATCTGAGCTGGTCAGAATGCACATCCTTGAAGGTACGTACCCAGCTACCCAGCGGTATGTACCTTTCCAGCCGCTGTTAGAAGGAACCTCTGTTACGAGCTCTGTTTTCTAACTGAAGTAGCCTTTGAAATGGATTCTTTCTAAAGTTTTACATGCTCTCTTTCTCTGCTTCTACAGTGTCTGTTAATCTGTATGATACCAGATACATCTATGGCAGTGAAAGTACTCTCAACTGTGTATTTGTTTGCAATTGCATAATGCTTTTATTCTCTAATGGTAATTATACCTTGGTGTATGTACATGTAGTATATATATTGCTTCAGTTTCTACTTATACCCTAAAAGAACCTGGCAGCTTTGTACTTTCTCCCTCTACCCCATACCCCAACCAATCTTTAATAAACTTGAATTTTACCCTGCCTTGTTATTTTCCTTGTTGCTCAGCTCACTTGAAACCATAGTCTTTTTATGAACGGGGCTCTATTTTACTGTGTTTCACCATTCTCTTACCAATTCAGAAATTGCCAAATAAAATAATCCAAGTCAATTTAATAGCCATTGGCTTTCACTACATGCGTTTGGTACTAGACACAGAGTCTCCATGTTGATACATCACATCGACACTGACGGTCTGTTTCCGTATTTTCATTGAAATACGATTCTGAAACCCCAGACTTGTGTTAGAAGCTATTTTTAAAGGTAAACTTCTTTTAAAGATTTTTGTCAAAAGAGAATTCAAAAATCAATGGGTTAATGAAACCTTTACACTTACACTAGGAAACCGTTAGAGCAAACTATAATTAGCATTTGTTGGTTTATATTCCCTGCTTTATTGTTGGAGGTTATAGAAATGTTTACCAAAAGTATTACTGCTGTTAAAGCCGGGTTGTATTTAAAGAAAAACACGATCCCGAGGATGACCGACATCTACACACAGAATCTTACTTTTGCTCACTGATTTGGGAATTTTCAGAATACTTGCCCGCACTTGATAAAAGTGGAGCGGTTATTGCAAAGACAGGACAATGTTTGTCATGAAATGGTAGAAAAGATGGAACAGAGTATTTAAATCAGTATGTATCTTTAGAGACCTTTGCAGAGCCTTCACTACAAGCTACTCAGATGAAACTGAAGAGAGCTCGCTTGGCAGATGATTTGAATGAGAAGATTGCTCAGAGGCCTGGCCCCATGGAACTGGTAGAAAAAAATATTCTTCCTGTAGACTCCAGCGTTAAAGAAGCTATCATAGGCAAGTAGAAGTCCCACAGCTTCTATCTGTTATCTGTGTGGCATTGTGGAAGATAATCATTGAACTCTTAAGGGTAAAATTCACTAGACAAAACCATTAACTCTGTCACAGTTTAATTAAAGTTATCTTACTTTTATTCGAAACGAAGTTAGAATTACATAGCTGGAGTATAATACTCTATTTGAAGAGATTTGTTTCTTAAGGAGAATTATTCCAAAATAATCAAACGTGGCCGTTAGTCAATCTGTCATAGGTGTCTGTGTTGAACAGATCTTTTTAAGTCTCTTATTAAATCAGATTCTGCTATGCACTTAGTTTTATTGATTCTTTGCATATGATTTAATATGGCTGTCATTATATTAAAAACACAATAAATACTTACGTGCCATGTTTACGTATGTTTAGACTGTGCTGAAAGCTGATCATTTTCCAGCACTTAGCTAATTCTGCCACCAATGCCTAAATTTCATTTGTGTAACTAAAAAAAAAATTGGTTTGCTTGTTTTTGTAAACATTCTAGCGGTTGGACAAGAGAATTATCCTCAGGCTTTGGATGATTATTCCTTTGATGAAGACAGTAGTGATGCTTTATCACCAGATCAGCCAGCCAGCCAAGAATCCCAGGGTTCAGCAGCTTCCCCTGGTGAGCCAAAGCCAAGTGACTCACCATCGCCCGTAACACCAAATGCTACCACATCAGCACAGGTACCGTGTTTAAATGTTGAAACAAAATCTTCACCATGTGTTTTTTGTTCTGGCACTGTAGAAGTGGGGCATAGTTTCATGTGGAATGATTACATTTGCTGTTGCAAAGGAGTGTCTGGGACTCCCATTTCCTGTTTTGGAGCATATAGACCCTGTTAGCAGTGATGAAATTCCTCTAGACTGTAGGAAAAGCATAAATTCACTGAAGCTTATTCATCATAGAAGATGTACAGCTTTCCTAGAAGCTGTTTAGAAGGTTGTATCCATGGTTTACTCCAGCTCTTATTGATTACTTCACGTCTGTCTTCACTCTGGGCAAGATTTTGAACTGGTTTATAATTAAACTTAAGTGAAACAGCAACAGTTGACATCAGTTCCATTATCTCCAAAAAAAATGCCCATAAAAAATAAGGTTTCCCACGTAACTTAAATTTGTTCTCCTGTAGTTTTAAAACACTGCCTAAGGAATTTACTATTCATAAAATGAAAATAACCTTTATGTTGATTTTTCTATCAGGCTTTTCGTATTTTCTCAATTTCCTTACTAATAAAGGAAAGTAACTAAGTCTGCCACGGAGGTAAAATGTTGTCCTTATAGTAGAGCATTTAAATGCATAAGGATTTGAATGAAAACACTTCACTGTTTTCACAAGAGTTGCAGAAGTGAGTTTTGAAAGCGAACTCTTCTTACAAGAGTTTAATTTTGTGATTTGAAATGGATGGTAACATTGCCTACCCTGTCTTTAAACACATTATAAACATGCTGATGTAAAATAATTTGCCAAAACAGTAATGAAACAAACACCGTGTGCTGCAAAGTAATTTCTTTTATCTTCTGTTAGCTGCTGAAAACAGAGGGTTATATGCATAATCATAGAGTCATCTGGATATGTTCTAGAAAAACCGTCACAGAATATCCTCGCTTCACAGGTCTCTGTCTTCACCTTTGAATTAATCAGTGTTTATTCATTAACGAGATACATGTATTTATTCAAAGGTTACTGTGTTTAGCTTAAATAGATTATTTTTCTGTCATACCTCAAGTAGTAATTTTATACTTAAGTCCAGTTAAGAGGAGAAGGCTTTGCTTTTAACTAGATTTTTGCAGCTTTCACGGAGCTTTTTCTCTGGGTAGAGAAAGAGACTCAAATTAACTCTCCGGTGTAGGGAAGGGCAAGCAAACTCATCATGTATTGTCTGATAGCAGCTAGCTTGAACAGTCAAACTCCAAACTAGACAGATTTAACAGTATTCATCTCCACTCACTAATAGCTTGTTCATTTGAGGCTGACAAAGATAAGCAGTAAGTGACAAACTGTGCTTATATTCTGAGCGACATTTGCCTTGAGAAACCATTAGTTTGTGTTTATGTGTTGACGTGACGGGTAACGAAAGTTCTGTGGTGCATCAATGTTGAATTAGTTGTTGAATCAAATTTATGCATGTTTTCTGGGCAATCGTGTAGAAAAAAAGCCCTTGATCCTGAACTGCTGTGCCTCCAGTAAGCCTATTTTCACGTTGTACATAAATAAAAGCAGCCATATTATCACAGAAAAGCAATTTCTGTTTCAGACTGATGCATTTGACCATACTGTGCCTCTTAACTGAATGAATTACTTAGTGGAAAGACTTGGGGTTCCATCCCAGTATTCTATATATGAAGTGACTTACAAATTACAACAGTTTAACAATACTTCACTCAGCTTTGTGTACTTCATATCAATATACCATGCATATAAGCAAAAGTATAAGCATTTAAGCAAACAGAAATTTTGGTAGTGATGTGATTTTTGTTTAATTAGATGAAATGTTTTGTATTAATTTGAGCAGTACTCCTGAAGCAGAAAATGTGAATTTGATCAAAATTCAGAAGCTTTAGGACTTCAACTTGTTTAATTTCTTCTAAGTCTGTACCTGGTAAAACCAAGTTATTTCAGCCTGTATAACACAAGCATTAAAATACTTTACTTTGAAAGACTTGAAGGGTGTATCAAAATTTGACCAATATGCAGAAGGTACTACTATAAATGTGTAATCCTTCAGGTTAATGATGGTCAGCTGTAATCTGTAGCAGACTTTTTTCACAAGGACTTCTTAAGTATTGTTCCTGTGAATTATAGTTCCTATGTACTATGAAGTTTTCTGCACTATACAAAGGGGAAAAAGATGTGTAACTCTGCATTTGTAATTATTTTCATGCTTGTATTTTGTTAAGTATTCATTTGGAAAGTGCGTTGGGTTTTATATTTAAATTATCAGAGGATGCGTAGCGAAGCCAGGACTCTACACAGGGAACAAAAGACAGGACCGAACTGAGTGCTGAGTTCTTACTCTATATAAAGTTATGCAAGATTAAACACACGAGTTAAATATTGTTTATACTCCAAAGATGTTATTCTCTTAATGGACACTTGACAAGTGAGTAATTCAGGGTCCGGAATTATTCTTCTTGGTTTTCTTATTACTACAGTAGATAGAAAAAGTACTGCAAAGTTCATATTCAAGAACAACACTGAACACAAAGTACAGCACATCTATTTTATGTCACTGGCCCCTAACATCCAGATTAAGAACTGAATTGAGTTTCATATCGAGAAAATATAATTTGCGTTGAATCAATTGAAAACAAACCACATGAAATTAGATTCTTAAGTAAAGAGTTAGGTTCCTAATGGAGAATTAGATAAAAATACCCAAAGCAATACATGCCAAAAGCTTTTCAAGTAGGAAGCGTAAGATAGATACGTGATTGTAGCAATAAAATAACAGAGTACTTGAACTTGAGTGACAGAGCACTTCAGATAGAACTTTAATCCTTTGCTTATGGATTTCATAACATGCTGCAGCTGCCTCTGTGCACAGATCCAAAATGAGAAGTTCCTCTTCTGCAGAACAGATGCTTACCTTGTTGTTACTGGTGAAATAAAGAATAACAGCACAGCATGTCTCTACAGAAGATGTGCCTGGGTAATTGCTTCTTCATTCTTTTAATTTCCTCTGACACATTTTGCATTTTATTGCAACATAAAATACAAACAGTGTTCTGAAAACAGTGGGGTGCAGCCAGAGTTCTTTTCAAGGCTTCCTCCTCCACACATTTCTGTGCCTTAGAGGATGTAACGTAACTTTGAGAACCTTCAGCTCTCATTGACTGATGACCTAAAACTTGCTTTAACCTCATGTAGTTAACGCCCGGAAAGGATTAGGCATTTTATCCATACCACTCTAAATAGATGGAATTGTGATGTTCACAATTCTGAAGACATGAAACAGTTATGTTCAAAACAGCTGAAGTATTTTGCTTGACAGGACAGAATATTACAGCTGCGTTCTTAGTATCTAGAGTGCAGCTTGTTGACCTGCTAGAGGCTTGTTTGCAGTTAGAAGAAAGGATCCAGAAATCATATTATCTGTAACTGGAGATAGAAGATCTGTTCAAAGGAAATATTCTTGTACGTTACTTTATGAACTAACCAAGTTAAGAAGTAGAGACCTATTAACTTTTTCATTTAAAAGTTTATCAAGTAAGTGATATGCGTGGTTCACTGTCTCATCTAACGCAGGTAAAATTTAGAAGTCTGTAAAAAGCTTTGTATTTCGTGTAGCTGTTAATCCTTTGTCGTTTAGGAGTACAACTCACGTAAGGAGAAAGTAATCTATGGCAAGAGGAGGATGTTCACCACCATGAGTTTCAAGCTGGATGAATTAAAGAGATGGGGGGGGGTTGTTGGTTTGTTTTTATTTTTTGAAAGTTACTAACTTCTCTCTTTTAAAGAGTCCTGTGCTGTCATTACGGAGCTCTTTTCCTAGCCTATAAAGGTTGGCTACATAGTGCATTTGAAGTTACGTGTTTGGGTTTGAGAAGGATGAGAATGATGGATAGTAAAAGATTATGTAATGAATAAGCCGAAGTATCAAACATACAAAATGCTTTTTAGATTGGACATCAGGAAAAGACAATTTAAGAATCAGTGAAAATCGTGAAGTCATTAGAATTCTCCTGGGCTTTTTGGTACTACTGTGCGTGACTCTGGTGGTTTGACCTTAGCTGCTCTATCACACACACCGCCCCCCCCCACCCCGCAGCTGGACCAGGGGGAAGAAAGTAAGATGAAACTCATAGGTTAAGACAAAGGCACTTTAATGAAAAGGTGTGAGCAGAAGCAGAAGAGAACCAGATTTACTCTACTTCACATCAGCAGGCGCTGTCTGGCCCGTTTTCCGGGAAGCGGGGCTCCAGATGCATAGTGGTTGCTCTGGAGGACGAGTGGATGGGTCCCATCCCGCTCTTTTTCTAGCTTTTATTGTCAAGCTGATGTCACGTGGAATGGAATATCCTTCTGGTCAGTTTGGGTCAGCTGTCCCAGTTCTGTCCCCTCCCAGGATCTTGTCCCCCCCATCCCAGTGCAGGGGGAATGCTGAAAACCAGCCTTGGTGCTGTGCGAGCCCTGCCCAGCAGCAGCCACAACACGG
>JAAGNO010015226.1:37040-68824 GCA_033439905.1 Ceryle rudis
GTGCAGGGGGAATGCTGAAACCCAGCCTTGGTGCTGTGCGAGCCCTGCCCAGCATCAGCCACAACACGGGGGTGTTATCAGCACCTTTCCAGCTCTCAATGCAAAGCACAGCTCTGGGAGGCCTGCTGTGGGAAAAATTAGCTCCAGCTCAGTCAGACCCAGTACCATCTCCCCCTCTTATTCCATACCATTTGCATCGTGCTTAAGCCCTATATAATACATTTTAACTTTTCCATCATATCTAATTGCAATTACTGAAATTCCTTTTTACCGGCTTGTATCTTAATCTATACCCTCTAAACCATCTTTACACCCAGCATACAGATCAATACGTTCTCATTAACTACTGTCCTCCATCCTTTAACAGATGGGTATTATTCCCCTATTAACATGGGTTTTCTCCACTCCTCCAGATGATCACAGACAGGTGATGACTCGAGCCCCATCTGTCAGGAGGGAAGTTTGGGACAGGCGAAGCGGTATGTTTGATTGCTGGGTACCAACACTGCCTACCTTTGGGTCGTCATTACACTCTTCACTCTTCCAGTTCTTTGCAGCCTCCACTCTTGGGAGTGTTTGCGCTTTCTGCAACACACAACTCGCATCACAGAGTTTTACTTTTCCCCTGAGGTTAAGTCTTCTTGAGGTATGCACCAGGTCTCCCCAGCCTCCTGCATTACCCACCGAGTACCCCCCGGGTCCTTGAGCGAAGGCAGTCCCACGAAGGGGTTTGCCCTTTTCCAAGGGAGGAGCAATCCACACTGCCTTCCCCGGCCACTTTCCTGTGTGCACCACAGGGACCTTACCTCCTCCCACCACACATAGGTGTTTTGTTTGGGCAGGACAAAGAAGGTTAGCAGATCCTCTGCTGTTAATCAGACAAATTTATATCCCAGTGCTTCATAGCCTTTAATAGTCCACTGTTATCTTACAGTCTTTCCAGAGGCTTGTGGGTGATACGGGATGTGATGGACCCACTCAGCGCCAGGAGTTCATAAGGTTATTTCGGAAATGTGTCCTGTTGTCTGATTCAATCCTTTCAGGAGTACCATCTTGCCACAAAATTTGCCTTTCAAGGCCTAAGGTGGTGTTTCAGGCAGTGGCATGATTTACAGGGTATGTTTCAAGCCAACCAGCAGTTGCTTCCACCATGGTGAGTATGTAGCGCTTGCTTCGGCGTGTTGGTGGCAGTGGGCCCAAACACTCCATTTGCCAGGCCTTGCCCTCCGTTCCAGGGAGACTTCACTCACGAGGCTCACTTGTTCGCAGCACATGCTTCTCATTTGTGAGTGACCTGTGTGATGGCTTCACGGTCAGGTCCGCCCCTTGATCACGAGCCCATCTGTATGTTGCACCTCTCCCTGGATGTCCCCATGTTTCCTGGGCCCATCGAGCTACAAACAGCTCACCCTTCTGCTCCCAGTGCAGGTCCAGCTGAGCTACTTCAATCTTGGCAGCCTTGTCTACCTGTTGGTTGGTTCAGTGCTCTTTAGTGGCACCACTTTTGGGCACATGAGCATCTACATGATGTAACTTCAGAGCCGTGTTTTCCGCTTGCCCGGCAATGTCCTGCCACGATGTAGCAGCCAAGACGGGTTTACTTCTGTGCTGCCAGCTGGCCTTCTTCCACTGCTGCAGCCACCCCACAAGGCATTAGCCACCATCCAGGAGTCAGTGCAGAGACAGAGCACTGGACACCTCTCGCGTTCAGCAGTCTCTAGGGCTAGTTGGATCATCTCCACTTCTGCAAATCGACTTGACTCGCCTGGTCATTCAGTGGCCTCAATGACTTGTCTTGTGGGACTCCACATAGCAGCTTTCCCCTTCCGACGATTTCCTGCCACACAACAGGATCCATCAGCAAACAAAGCATAACACCTTTCATCTTCTGGTAACTCATATGTTGGCATGAGTCACCTCCTCCGGCAGCGCTCTAAAATCTCTGTCTTCTGTCCAGTTCACGATCTCTTCCAGGTTCCCTGGATGGTCGGGTTTCCCCACTGGAGCTCATTGTGTGATCAACACTATCCACTTGCTCCATATTTCACTGGTTGCATGATGTATAGACGGAATGTTTCCTTTGAACATCCAATGAAGCACGGGTAATTATGGTGCCAAGGGGAGATGTGCCTCAGTACCAGTAACTTCTGAAGCGGCTTGAATCGCCTCGTATGCTGCATCTCTTTTTCAGCTGGAGTGTGGTGGCCTTCTGATCCCTGATACCACTGGCTCCAGAACCCTACTGGTTGATCTTGAGTTTCTGCTGATGCTCTTTCTGCCAGAGGCTCCAGGTGAGACCATGCTCCCCAGCTGCTGTGTAGAGTACATTTTGCACTGTTGGTCCTGCGCGAGCTGTCCCCTGTTTGATGTGCTCAAAGGCTTGTTGTTGTTCAGGGTCCCACTCAAAAAGGTTATTTTTTCAGGTTACTTGATAGAGAGGGCTCACAAGCTGACTGTAACCTGGAATGTGCATTCTCCAGAACCCCACAAGGCCCAGGAAAGCTTGTGTTTCCTTCTTGTTTGCCAATGGGGACATAGTTGCTATCCTGTTGACAACATCCGTAGGCACATGACAGTGTCCATCGTGCCACTTTATACCCAAGAACTGAATCTCTTGTGCAGGTCCCTTGACGTTGCTTTTCTTTATGGCTAACCCCACTCTCAGAAGAATCTGAATTTCTCTTTTTCCCTGTCCCAAACACTTCTGCGTCATTGTGCCACACAGTGATGTTATCTATGTATTGCAGATGTTCAGGGGCATCACCCTTTTCCAGTGCAGTTCAAATTAGTCCATGACAAATGGTAGGGCTGCGCTTCCATGCCTGGGGTAGTCGATTCTGGGTGTACTGGACACACCTCCTCTGTGTGAGAGCAAGCTGTGGCCTGCACTTCTCTGACAAAGGAATTGAAAAACACGTTGGCAGCGCCAAGTGTAGCATTACCACTCGGCTGCGTTTGACTGCGGTTCGTATTGTAGCTCTACCGTATCTGGTACAGCAGCGCTCAGTGGTGGCATCACTTCATTCAGGCCACGATAGTCTACTGTTGACCTGCACCCTCCATCAGACTTTTGCACTGGCCATACAGGGCTATTAAAATGTGAGTGGGTTTTACTGATGTTGCCTTGGCTCTCCAGTTGACAAATCAGCTCATGGATGGGAGCCAGAGAGTCTCCGTTTGTGCGATACTGCCGCCAGGGCGCCGTCCTTGCAGCGACTGGCACCTGTTGTTCTTCAGCTCATAACGACACTTCGATTCAAAGGCAAACTGAGCACGACTTTAAATGTTACTGCTATAACTAAAACAAGGCTTTTAAACTTGATAGCAACAAGAGTGCAATATGTTGGGATACAGCATCCAGAACCCTTTTTTAGAGGCGAGTCCCTCCGATGTCCCCTGCCAATTCTTACGTAAGGCCAGCAAATAACGGATACCGTGTAGATATTGGGTGCTTTCCAGAGCAACATTTCGAAAGTCGGATATAAAAATAGAGGCATTTATATCTTTCGCCTGCCACCGTAAACTGACACAACCCCAAGGCAGACTCGTGTGCGATGTTTCAGTGACTAGGCATGGCGTGCTACACCGTGCAGTTCAGAAAAGCAGTGTTGGGAGCTTTTCCTCTGGATGGCTGTACTACAGACAGATCAAAACCACTGTACAGCTTTGATAGCTTACAGCAAGCTACCTATAGCTGCCGGTTGGAGGCGCAGCAAGATGTATAAAAGAAGTGCAGAGATAGAAGGGAAGATTACTATAATTTAATTGTAAGAAAAAGTCTGAGAGCTTAGTGCGTACAGCCCGGCAGCTTGAGAATTGCCGTCCCAGAATACAGAGGAAGCGGGATATAATGGTGCGGAATGTGGCCCAGGGGTTTTTAGCAAACTGATTCAAGTCCTTTGTGATGCAATCTCATGGAAGAATAGTAGAGCACAGGAAGAAATGAATTAGGGAGAAGTACCTGTCTGACTTCATTAGAATGCGAGGTTTCAGAATGTATTCGGAAGAAAAAGGGTATTTACTGATAGTAATAGGAGGGAAATGCACGGGCTTTTAGAAAGGGAATATTGTACTGTGTGATCTAATTGCTTTCTTTGACCTGGAAATACAACAGATCTCATCTATCTGGATTTAATAGTGTACGGTACTGAACACATCGAAACGGGAGAAGATGGAGATGAGCAGGGAAAGGGGACAGAAAGGGGAAGTTGGTAACAGTGCTCTGCAGGAGTTGATTTGGGGACATTTTGGGTTCACGTTACCGTTACCGACCTTGATGAAAGAATGGGTCGCATCACAGACATTGGAAGGCAGAGTTAGCACAGAGCTGGATTGTTGCTATGCAGAAAGAACCGGTTGGTTTGGCCTTTGTGAGAGAAATGGAATTCCAATAGAATGGAATACTTCTTAAAAAGACACAACACATCTCCTTCCCAGGAAAAAGAAATGTGGAAACCTGGGGACTCTGATACGAGAGAAAACTGAGGAGGAAGACAGTTGGGGTGCAGTGGTTAACAGCGAAGTGGGCATCCTCCGTAAAATTGCAAGCATGTCAGAAGACATGATTCCAGTGGAGGTGTTAATGCACTGTAAGGATCCAGTGAGACCCCCTATGAAATATCCTATACATTTCTATTATTTATATTCAGGAAAGACTAATGAAGACTGTAACACAAACAGGAAGGAGTGATCAGAGGATGCAAAAATCTGTTTTGTGAGAAAAGAATAAAAATTCATTTGTGTTGCTAGAAAAATAAGGGCAGAGATCTGTTTATTTACGGAGTCTGTCTCCTGTCAGAGGGATAGTCACTGCAGAAG
Organism: Ceryle rudis; assembly: GCA_033439905.1. Lineage (NCBI taxonomy): Eukaryota > Metazoa > Chordata > Aves > Coraciiformes > Cerylidae > Ceryle > Ceryle rudis. Next base: position 41,859 of record JAAGNO010015226.1, read on the forward strand.
GAAATGGGTTATAAATCAGAAAGCACAGAAGAAAAATTACATGAGAAGTTAAGCTCACTGAAGTTTGGTCATTATGTAGGAAAATGTTGGGGAATTTTCTGGTGTTCGTAGTGGTGCCAGGAAAAGAAAAAGAATAAAAAAAGTGCTAAGCCTATCTGGAATTTTGCAAGTCTATAGAAGAAATTACACACAGGATGTTCCTAACAGCAAGGGAACAAACTCAGTAGAGTTCAGGCTAATGGATTGTACCTACACAGCAGTGTAATTGTGCTGGCAGTCAAATACAGAAGAAATGCATCTCTCGGTACAAGCAGAGACAGGGTTGCCATGGAAATACAGTAGGAAGCTGGCTCTTCAAACTACATCTGCTCTGCTGCTGCATGATCATTCTGAAACAAGAAGTTTGGTTTTGTATGTTGATGTTTGACTTTTATGGCTTTTCTGACAGTACTGGTTTCAGAGGTGAGATTCTCCTTGTGTACTCAAGATTCTGACTTCACAGACAGAAAACCCCAGTGAAGTTGTTGGTTCTTCAGTAGTACAGCAGTGTGGCTTTCCGGAGGCTGCTTCAGTGTATGTGTAGTGTGTCTAGGGGCAAATTTTAATGTTACTTCAAGCAGAGTAAGGTGGTATCTCTGCTAACAATGCATTCTTATTTTTCCTTTAATTATTTTTAACCCTTATCGCTCCTTTTATTTCTAATTAAAATATTGTTTGAACTATTTTTCTGCACTTAGTTGCATATAAAAGTACAGGAATTAGTTACATTCTTAAAATCTTTCATTATTTGGTTCTTCACATATGAAACTTGGTGATGTTAACAAGAAAATACATTTATTTGACATAACCTTTTCCTGTAATTCTGACTGACTACCTCGAAGAGAAGATTTCTTTCTTACCCTAATGCCAGGAGCAAAAGTACTTCAATGACAGCCGTCAGTTCTAGAAAAAATTTGCAATTTCAAGTCGAGAATTGGCATCAGTTAGTTAATCTGATTCTGGGCTACCACCCAGAGACAGAGACGTGTGAGGAGCAATTCAAATACAGTGTTCTTGACTGCAGTGAATGAGGTTACTTCTGAAGGTCCTTCCAGCTCTTCTCTATGATTTTGTAAGAAAGACAGAAGGAAAATGTTCTCATGATATTTCTTTCCTTGTTTTCATATATGTGAAAAGGAGAAAAGAATTCTGCAAATTAAAACTGTGTAAATGAAGGTTATGGAAAACCAAAGCCCTTCCCGAGGGCTTTTTTGCACGTTGCTACAATTCCTTTTTGGTTACCGTTCTTTTTATCTGCAGAAAAATCAATAATAATAATAATAATAATTAGGAAAAAATGTTAATGTTATAAAAATATTTATTATATACTACAAAAATTGATATTAAAATCAATTACTCTTTGCTTCGGTAAAACTAGAAGTAAATCTGTATTAGTGAAACCAGATTATGGCTACATTTACATGCAGTAATTAAAATGCAAACCAAGAAGTCACGGTAAGAAACCTGTTCAAAGATTATTCGCTGTATTTGAAGCGTGCCAGAATGTACACAAGAGTCCTGGTTTTGCTTTTCCTCCTAAAAATACTGTGTGAATTTGACATGGTAGTAAATTGTCTTAACCTGTTAACACGTTCTCAGTTACTCGGATGGTGGATGGTTTTAATGTTTCTCTTTTTCCTTATATTTTTTTTTAATACTAGTATCCACCTTTAACCTCTCCAGTTCCCGAATTTCTCAAAACTCCCTCTACAATTGAACAGCACGTTACACGTTGTACTGCTACAACCACCCTGACCACGAGCACTGTATCTGCAGCAAAGCCTGGGCCAACGTTAGTAAAGGTAGGTATCTGCACTAACGGCATCCGAGGACTCTCTTCTTCATCTGCGTCCTTTTCCAGTGCGATATGTAATGAAAAACTACACAAGTAATACTGCAGTGCCTGCGACTACCAGCTGTTAGTAGTGTTCAGGAGAACATAGTGGGTGACTGAGAGCTTTTGTATGCCAGGATCAACCCTTAACGCTGGTGGGCACTGGCTCGTTGTTTCAAGAGGTCCTTCTAGTACAGCTGACAAAAGTCTTCAAGCAGAATTGTGCATTAATTTGCTATGGAACTTTTTAAAAAATAAGGACGATAGATTTTTGGCAGTGTTGAGTTTCTGCTTTCTTCTGGTGAAACTGATCTATTCTAATATAGTTTGTACAGAGAATAATTTAATAGGAGCAGAGGCAACTGCCTTCATAGTGTACCTGTAACGAAGCTGGTGAACACCATTGCTCCTTTTCCACCACTATGTCCATAATTCCTTTATTGTTTAAGCAGAACGCACTGTGTGAGAGAAGTTGCTGTATTCCCATATTTGAGTATCAGAAGAACATAACGCAGTTCTCTCTTCTGCACTGACCTAGCCAGCAGCATGGAAAACTTCAAATACAATTAGACAGGGGGTTACGTTAGAAGATTTCTATAAGGTTTCATTTCAGCAACTCTGCCAAAGACCTTCAGCTGTGTATTGATGATACGTGCGGAGACATCTGCCCAACTACCTGGAATGAATTACAAGGATGGCCTCTAATAGTCAATTTCTAGTACAAATTTGGCTACAGCCAGTGAAATCGCTGGACTTGTACCAGCTTACCAGGACCTTAATGACACGTTCAGATAGCCCCCAGAGCAGGCTGTGTAATAGATGTGCATGGATCAACACAGGGCTTCTGCTTTGATACCTTCCGTATGACTAGGTAACTGCCTTCAGCTTTTCACTTACTTCAAAGAGATTGTGAAGGAAGAGAGTTTTGCCACGCGTGCAGTGATTGCGAATAAGGAAACTGCTGAAAGTTTTGTAAAACTAGTCGTGTAATTTATAGGACTGTCTGTCCATGCTGTTAATCTAGACCTGGAAATACTTCTGACCTGCAGGTGTTTACAGACTGACTTTTGAGATGCTAGCTTTTACTCGTACAAAGTGCTAAGTGTCTTTGAACTTGGCTGTTTAAGAAGAATGCCTCTTTGCAATGACAAGTCACGACTGACAGAATCTGTTAGCTTCATTTGTGCCATCTGTTAATAATGCATTCACCAGCGGTGATACGATGGCCCCTTCTTGTGCTCAGTATAAGCCAGCTGGAGTACGATAACGTTTCAGGGATGGTAAGCGATGCTTTTGGGCAGGTTTGCGGGCCTAATTCTACAGCAGCTGTCTTCCGAAAACGCGCTCCTGAACACTTCATCTTTGTACCTTGCGTAACTGCTTGTAAGTGAGATGTCTGTTACAGTTGTTTCATTCTTTCCCATCCGTAAACAGCAAAGCCACCCAAAGAACCCAAATGATAAGCATCGGAGCAAGAAATGTAAAGAACCTAAGCCAAGGGTGAAAAAATTAAAGTATCACCAATATATTCCACCTGACCAGAAAGGTGAGAAAAATGAGCCACAGATGGACTCCAACTATGCTCGTCTGCTACAACAGCAGCAACTGTTTTTGCAGCTGCAGATCCTGAGCCAACAGCAACAACACTACAACTACCAGACAATTCTACCTGCACCGCTGAAGTATGTGAAGCATTGCTTGTGTCCTTTAAAAAAGAGAGATATATATTAGTTGTAGACTTTGTGCTTTAGAAGTAAACGCGTTTTACAAATGTTGAGATAATTGAATGGCAGTGTGCATCACTGTGGGTATTATTTGCCTCCTTTAACAAGGTGATAAGGTAATTCTCTTGTTAAAATACTCCTGCATTCTGAGAAGCCTTTAAGTGGTCCTAGTTTTTTTGTGTGGCGTGGAAGCAAAACCTTCTGCCTGTCAGATGCGTTTTTATCTGACCGGATGCGTATTTGAAATTCAAAAGCATTTACGAGAAAGCCAGAACATTTTGACACCCTTTCCAGTCAAATATGATATAGATAAGCAGAAGCTTACAGACAGAGACTTCACAAAGACACATACTGTTGTTGTGCTTTTCATTGTCTTTTTTCATTGGTTTCGCAGACCACATTTGCGCCATTTACAAACAGGTAGAAATGGTCGTTTTAAATTAGGTAAAATTGATACATGGTTTATAGTCTCATCTGTAATGCTTGTATGAATTCCTCATCAGGGCTGACTTTGAGCACTTCTAAAGGTCAGTAGTACACCTTCTGATTTATAGGTAGAAGAGTCAGAAAAAGAACTCTTCCAAGAGCTGACAGCAGTCCGTAGCAGATGAGAAGCTGACTGTCTGCTGAGTTGCATTCTCACTACCTCAGACCAATCTTGTCCTAGAAGTGCTAACAGTGTAACATGCCACGGTCATACGCAACCCTAAATTCAAATTACTTTCAACTTGGTTTTTTTAAAAGTTGTTTTCACTGAGCTATTTTTCCTCAGCAAGTGAGCCTAGAGAAGTTAAAGATGCCATCTGTGGTTATATTTATAATTACCGTGTATCCTAACATTTTGAGTAGAGATGTTTCTGCCTTCTTACCCACGCTTCTTATGTTCCATTTACTGACATTTCAGAAATGTTTCTTCATAAATCATTTGAATGAAATAAAAGAGCTGACTTATGGTACCTTGTGTAAATTATGGCATTTTTAATTTTTTTATCAGTTACTTTGAGATTCTTCTAGTGAATACAGCTGATGTCGTCAGAGGAAACTGCCTTCACATCAGTCCTTACTATGGATGAACACTGAGCATGTCTGTAGGGTTGATACAAATGAGTTCAGTATGGGGGGGGGGGTGTTTATTGATGTCAACAAGAAACTAACTAGTTGACCTAGCAGGTGATTAATGTCTATAAACTGGTTCCGCCTGCCGTGCTGTCCTCCTTCAGGGGTGCCATCGCAGTAATGAAAACTATGAACTCGTAACCCTGAAGAGAAAAATTATCAACTCATTACCCTGTTACGTTTTATTCTCTGTGCTGTTATGCTGAAAAGGTCTAATGATAATGTTTTATGTTAAACATATATTTGTAAAAAAGATTCATTTGTTCATCAGCTTCGCAGACACTCGATTCAGAATCACAGCTTTTTGACTGAAAACATAATGTATTCAGCACTGACATTATTGTCCCCCTTTTTCTTATCACACGAAGGCCACTGAATGACAAGCAGAATAACCCCGGGAATACGCCGCTGAATGCGTTGAACAGCAGTACGCCAGCATCCGCCGCCAGCTCACCACGACAGAACAGTAATACTGCTAGCCGGAAACCGGGACCCCTGCCTTCAAGCCTGGATGACTTGAAGGTAAAAAATAAGAGGGATTTGTCTTTGCCTGTGCATCACTGTAGCTCATAACATGCAAACCATTACTGTCAGGAATAAGCCTGGACATTATTTACCAATGAAAGCTGTACTTCTCACTGTTCAGAATGAGGTTGTCAGAGCTTTCATACGTAACTTCTACGTGCAAAGCTTTATTTTGATTTAGCCTCCGCACGTGGCTATGTTCTAGAGACAGAAGACTTTTGGACAGATTGCACGGGTACATAATCTGATAACGTGGATAAAGCATGAGGTACACTTGATGTGAAGTTTTAACCCTGGCAGATTCAAACACTGGAACGGTAATTTCCTCATGACGATGCACTGCATCGGTGAAGAAGTTTACTTAAGCAGTATAAGTCAAAAGATGCCCTAGTAACATATTTGGGGAGGTCACTGCTATAAAGCCAACACAGAAATAACTAGTAAAAGGGAATGGAAAATAAGAGATCTTCTTTAATGTGTCATCTGAAAATGAACATTAAATTTCCTAAAAGCTTCTTGAAGTTATTTCTAACTGTGTAGTATGACGGCACGGCAGAGGATTTTCTTCCCTCGGAAATGCATTAGCAGGAGCTAATACTGTGAGGGACCTAATGAAAATGAATCTGAAGAAGCTTGTGGAGGTTTAGGTTCAGACCCCAGTAGCATCTACAGGACTATGCCAGATCTGAGCAGCGGTGCAGGGACATCTAGTGGCAGTTTATTCATTTCCCCCTTCTTCACCGAGTTGTTGGGTTTCTGAGGCACGGGAGTGAGATCAGATTCTCAAGACTGGTACCGTGCTGTCATCAGCTAAAGTCAGTCTTTTAATGTGAAACACGCCTGTAAAATGCCATTCAAACAACTGTGTTTGAAATAAGCTTTTCAAACTTCTAAGTTACTAAGTATTGACTCTTTGTAAGGTTAATATTTGAATCTGTGCTTCGCTGTAATTAAATCTGTTCAGTTACCCATTTGTCCATAATTTGTTGGTATTGCTGTTACTGTGGTAACAGTACCATGAGCCATACTTGGAGGCCTGCTGCTGGTGGTTTTAGCACTGACTCATCTAAATCAGTTCTGATTAAGAATTCAGAAATGCATTTTTGGAAAAACAGAACGTTGGAATGCACTCTCAGGCAAGTGCAGAGGATACCAGACTGGGGGAAACAGCTGACAGTCATCCTTAGGTAGTTACTTAACATAATATTGCTGTGGCTCCCAGAGATGCTAAATGGATCGTTGTGACTCCAGCCTTTCCAAATCACGAAGACCTGTAATTTGAAATTCTAGATGGGCCAGGTACTGAAATATTACTGCGGTCACTGGCTTTTCTTTCCTCAGAGGTGGTTCTAGCATGCACATAGCGCAAACACTCTACAGTTCGATGTGGTGTATGTGTAGCATAAAGAGAAGCCATTCATCGTGACTGTCCTTTTACAATTGATATCTTTGAAGTGCAGAATTAATTTACATTCAACACATTTGCACTTCCATTTGTCTGGGCGCTTATTGGAAAATAAGCTTGGAAAACTGACACCCACAAGCAGTCTTGGGGATAAGGATTTGGGGGTGTCGGTTGATGAAAAATTCAACATGAGCCAGCAGTGTGCCCTTGCAGCTCAGAAGGCCAACCCTATCCTGGGCTGCATCAAGAGAAGCGTGGCCAGCAGGTCGAGGGAGGTGATTCTCCCCCTCTACTCCGCTCTGGTGAGACCCCACCTGGAGTACTGCGTCCAGCTCTGGAGCCCCCAGCACAAGAGGGACATGGATGTGCTGGAGTGAGTCTAGAGAAGGGCCACAAAGATAAGAGGGTTGGAGCACCTCCTCTGTGGGGTCAGTCTGTGAGAGTTGGGTCTGTTCAGCCTGGAGAAGAGATGGCTTCAGGGACACCTTCCAGTATCTGAAGGGGACCAACAAGGCAGCTGGGGGGGGCTTTTTACAAGGGCTTGCAGTGATAGGACAAGGGTAATGGCTTTAAGATGGATGAGGGTAGATTTAGACTAGCTATTAGGAAGACGTTCTTCGCTGTGAGGGTGGTGAGACACTGGAACAGGTTGCCCAGGGAAGCCGCGGATGCCCCTTCCCTGGAAGTGTTGAAGACCAGTTTGGAGAGGGCCTTGCACAACCTGATCTAGGGGGAGGTGCCCCTACCCCTGGCAGGAGGGTTGGAACTGGACGAGCTTTTAAGGTCCTTTCCAACCCAAACCATCCTATGATTCTACAGAATCAAGAAATTTTTCTATCAGAAATTAGATTCATTTTGACAGCTTATACTTTTTATGTTGATAAAAGATGACACATAGCTGTAACTGATTGCTAATTAGAGAGAGAGCCTTTTGTGTTTGCGCATCTGTTTAATCGTCCAACTGGCCTGGCAGAATTTCTTGGAAATAGATCTCTCTGCCCTGGTGGTGTACCACAGGGCTTCAGCATGCTAGTGTTCAGTGCTTTTCTGTGCACCGCTCTTGTGGTCCACAGGTTTGCATCAGAAGCTTTTGGCGCTGCGTGATCATTTTCCCATTTTGTTTACGAAAAACCAGCGTCGCTTTGTTACTCTGCATTGTAAAACAGCTGAACGCTGCTAAGGTTCTGGCCACTTCAACGGTGAAAGCAACTGGCGCATCACGGAAATCTGCTCAGAGATCACGCACCCTGTCAGAACACAGAGGTGTCATAACTAGCAAATATGCTTAAAAGTAGTAGTCTTTTTAAGAGGTAGTGAGCTAGAATGTATCGACACGCTTTAATATTATATTTTTTTACTATCATGCTCTATTTCAGGTAGCAGAGCTTAAAATGGAGTTGAAATTGAGGGGCTTACCAGTGTCTGGAACAAAAACAGATCTTATTGAGCGTCTGAAACCCTATCAAGATCTTAATAACAATGGAGTTGCTACTAGCAGCTCTGTCACAGTAACCACTTCTGCTGGGGTCACAGGTAGCACTGGGGAAGTGACTGTGGCATTTCCTGTTGCAGCGCTAAATAAACCAGTGGCCAATACAATAACCAGCTTCCCTCCAGAAAAAACATCTACTGGACCTGGCTGCAAAGTAGTAAATACGGAAAACATGAGCTCTCCTTTGCCTATATCTCCCTCTCCTTCAGAACAATCTAGTCTAAGCACAGATGACACTAGCATGGCAGATACTTTCACAGAAATGATGACCATGATGTCACCATCCCAGTTCTTAAGTACTTCACCACTAAGAGCAAATGTGAGTGACGATAATCAGAACCGCTCTAGTGGAAGCATCTCAACCGTGGAGCTTGACGTGGCAGAAAAGGATCGCAAGCTTCAAGAAAAAGAAAAGCAGATTGAGGAACTCAAAAGGAAACTGGAACAGGAGCAAAAACTCGTGGAAGTACTGAAAATGCAACTTGAGGTTGAAAAACGGGGACAACAGCAACAGTCTCAGACGTCTAGTAACTCAGCTGCTTTGGAACAGAAGCAATTCAGTGCTGCTGTCAAAGATGAAAGTGCTCTTACTGACTGCTCTAGCACAAGTCCGTCCGTACCTGCAGCTAGTCATTCTTTAGGACAATCAGTATATACTAGTGGCCAGAATCCAGTTGCCAAAAAGGCAGTTGTTATCAAGCAGGAGATACCTGTGGCCAAAGCTGAACCTCAGAATGCCATTTCTCAGTTTTATGTTAGTCCGCAGAGGCAGCCGCAAACGGCAGTTGTTGCCCAGCCTCAAGCTTTATTAACTACCCAGGGAACTGCGCAGCTGCTCCTTCCACTCTCTATCCAGGGACCGAATTCTACCACTGCAGTACAGCTGCCAGTTGGAAATATAAAGTTGCAGGTAAGGGTGTCTTTATTTTCATGATGTAAACAGTGTGGCACTACTTGCATAATGTAGTGTAAGTGAATGTGCTGCTTGTAAGATGAACTGAAAAATCAGGTTTAGCCTGTTTCTGCGTTAGGTAAAAGAGTAGAAAAACTTAATAGCTGATCTCTTTGTAGTTCTTCTCGTACTTACTTTCTTTGAGACTCTTGTTCCCAGATACTCTTGCCTGTCTTACTGTGTACTGTCAGTTTTGATTTATACCAGCACACGCCACCCTCTTGTTAACTCCAAATTGTGATAGCGAGCCACAAACCCAGCACTTTGTTTTGAGGGTGTACCCGTTAGCAGAACGTGTGTTTGAACTTCCTTGTGTGCTGATGGCTCGTTACATTTAAAACGGCGAACGCTAGGTCGTAGAACTCCTGTAGAGTTATAGAAAGAAACCGCAGGCCGATTACAGGGGTAGTGTCACAGTAAATAAATACAACATGAACCAAGACAAGTTACAAATGAAGAGCTATAAGAGTAACCTGACCAAGCTCAAACAGTTTAACCTGCTGCTCTAAAGCAGAATTCAGCCTGTGCCTCCCAGTGGCATTACTGGGACAGAGCTAGACACCGGCCACGTGGTTCTTGTTCCAGCAACTTGGCTGCTGTGGCACGCTGTGGGCCCAGGCTTTGGTGCTAGCTAGCATGTGTGTGCAGTCATACTTACCAATACTTAGGAGGGCTGTAAAAATACGGATCAGCCTCACAGTGTGCAGTGCAAGAGCTATTCATGGTAGCTATGCACCCAGACAAATCTTTGTCTAAATTGTTCTAAAATCCTTCTAAAAAGTAGTTACAACCTTAAGCAGCTTGTTCTGGTATTTCGCTTCACTGATACTGCAGAAAGTTTTCCTAACTACCAGCTAAAACTGTCTTTCCTGAGGTTAGACATTGCTTCTTGCTTTCTAGTGCCCATTAAAAACTACAGTGATCTTCTTAAAAACAATTTTTTTCTTGTATCATCAGTTTTGTCTTTCCAGTTACTCAAACCCAGTTCTTACAGTCCTTTCTCACTGGTTACGCTCACTCGCTCTCTTACCGTTTTCATTGCTCTCCAGTTTGTCTTTATCTTTCTCAAACTTTGTTGGCAAAATAAACACCATATTTTAGCTGGGTCTACAAACGTTACCAAACAGATTGAAAATTTTGTCTCCTATACACAGTTCACGCTCATCCTTCCCAGAGTACTTGCTACTGCTATTCTGCATAATCGATGCATTAGATTTTTACGTGGTGCAATTTACTGTGAGATACAAATAATGCAAATGTTTTATCTTCATCCTTTAGGCTCAATCACAAGCTGGAATACAGACCCCATCACAAATACCTGCTCCTCTTTCTTCCTCTGGCCTGGTCCAGACAGCAGCTCAGATGCATACGCCACAGTCAAAACAAAATGCCATCACGCAGCACGCACTCGGTCAGACACAACAAATCAGAAAGGTTTGTGGATAGCAGTAAGCATTAAGATATGTAGTTGCATAATCTAATTCTAGGCAGTGCTTTTAGAATCTTTTGTGTGTCACATAGAAATGATTGAGTCACCTAACATCTCTGTACCACGTTTTTCTGTGTGCTACAACGGCCTCGTAACTCCTCTTTCCAAAATGTTAGTCCATGCAGGACTTTATTTTACAGTCAGAAAGGCTACAGAAGGCTAAAGATTTTGATCTTACCGGTGCTCTTATGGCGTCACTCTTGCTGTGTTCTTCCTTACGCGTGGCACAAGTGGTATCCCAGTTATTGTGGTTGGTTCCTCTTATTTGCCACTGGCTTAAAATGGAAGATTCTCGTAGGCAGTTCTTAAGAGAAAATGCTTACCTGTGGCTTCAGAGAGTTGTTCTTTTGTAGGAGTTCCTTTAGTTCGCCTGCTTTTCTCGTTGATTTCGTCCTTGCTTACAAAGCAAGCAATGAGCTTAAGATACTGGGGACAGCAATTCCAGTGAGTCAAAATCCCGCCATACCTGCAGTACACCTCTTCCTGAGGAATGCAAGGAATGATTCAGAGAGATCCTTCTCTTCCCCTCTACCAAAAAAATCAGCTCCGAGATTTCCCCTTCCAAAAAGATTGTTCATCAGCACTGGATCCACAGCTGTGAGTGCCAATCCAGTCGCGTTCACGTGGGAACTGATACAACCATCGGCACCAGTCATCACAAAAGAAAAACGCTGTCTCCTCCTTTGAGCCTTTTCCAGGCTGACATCTATTACTAAGCACTCAGATTGGTTTCGGACCTTTATTCCTTCCTTATCAGTGCTGTTCACTCCAAAGCTCCTATGACTTAAGACAGCGGGGTTTTTCAGCCTGTCCCAAGGGAAGGATAATTCAGAAACAACTGAAATTTCAATGTGCAGAAGGTCATTCTTACGGTGTGTTATGTAACTGTTAGATCTCAGCACTCAGGGTCTGTATTTCAGTTCACAAAAGTGCATCCTAAACCCCGTGTTCTGACGTGATTTGGGGCTCCTACCAGACCTTCTGCTAAGGGTCTTCTTCCAGATCAGAATTTACCTTAGAAGGTGTATGACTGTGCCCTGCTGTTGTCTCGACAGCTGGCTAATAAAGGGGAACACGACTAAATGAACATCGCTCTTCAGACAGCTTGTTCGATCTGTTTAATTTCATGGACACTGAGATTACTTTACAGAAGTAAAAACTGACATTTATCCAAAAAGCAGATTTCATCCAGATTCTCTAGGATTTGGTGAGGGGCTAATCTTAAAATTGCACTCTCTGGTCTTTCCCCCTGTTGATATCTGTAGTCAGAGCGACCACATAGTTCCCAGCAGCCTTCATTCTGCATCTGGCTGCCCTGGAGTTGAGCAGCCTGCCTGTCCTAGCTGCTCTTCTCCCACATCTACTGCCATCTTTTACATAGGAAACCAGAGAGTGCAACTCACAGGTTTTTACATCAGAACGTAAAATACTGATGTGACAGAGTAGACGAGGACAGTCTTCGTGCATTCGGCATTAGAGATACCTGTCTGCTGTTTGTATTTCATAAGGCTTGGGTGTTTCGGGAGGCAAACTGAACTAATGAACTCCGAGTAATGCTACTGATGAACAATTTTTAGTGAAGTTGGTCTTCCTCATAGTGATCACAGTCTTATGCACTCATACATTCACAGCTCCTCTTTCTTTCCCTTTTACTTAAAAATATGAGAAGCAGGATGCTGCTTGGAATGATTTTCAATGAGTATATGGACTATCATTTGAAGAAATAAAAAGTTTATATACCAGGGACTCTATTTACAGCCGATACCCAAGGTGCTCAGTTGTATCTTTTGCCTCTCCTCCACTACTCATACATAGCTGTAGTTAAAATAAATTAAATTCATACGGCACAAACCATCCTGTCTTACAACAGGCAGCGTGGGACAGGTGTAGATACATAGACTAGTTTGCATCAGGCCATAAATACGTTCCTTTTACCGACTGCCCACTAGGTGGGAAATGAGGCACACAGCATTAAACTGCCGTACTCTTCTGAGCGTACGTCAGACGAGTTCTATTACACTTCGCTCGTGCTTCCTGAAAAATTGGAGGGGAAATATTATTTGTTATCAGTGATAAATGAAAGCATCTCGCAGCACAAAGGTATTTTTTCAGTGGGCAATTGGTTTAGATTTACAAATAACTGGAGGGAAAACTCAGTAGACATAACATTTCCTTAATAGGGAATTTTAAGAAGCGAGAATTTAAAAAGAAAATCTTAAACTTTATTAATGTCATTTACCCAATGTTATTATAAAAAAAACCCAAAAAACCAACAACAACAACAAAAAAAACCCACAAACCCACACAATCTAAGACTGATATATTAATCCTTTACAGGTTTTTCCACCTACCACATCAAATACAGTATTTTCCTACCAGACTGCGCCAGTTACAACATCTTCACAATCTTTTATTAATACAACATCAAACTGTAACGTTCACACTGGTGGCAATCAGGTCCCCTCTGTGCAGAATGGACCTACTACTCCTAATAAGGTAAGGTTAGCCCAACAGTGTTGGATAATGTTAAATTTTATATTAGTATTCTTAAATACTACGTGACTCTGCAGTTCACTCGAGGAGGAAGGCTGTTCTGGAGATTTTAATAACGCATATATGCACGTATGTATGAGAATGAAAGAAACTATTATTATTACCTATGCCATTTTTATTTGTAAATATGGAGAGTGGTATAACAAGTAGGGTCATCTTTAAAACTTGATACATCTTGAGTTCACTAAAAGGCATTGTTTAGTCATTATTTTGTTACTTCATGCAGACTGGCTCTCCAGCTCCGGCCCAGCCTTACGTTGTTCAACAGTCCCTTTTCAACAACACCGTATCCAAGACAAAAGATCCTCCTCGTTATGAAGAGGCCATAAAACAGACCCGCAATATTCAGACATCACACCGTGAGGTAGTTATTTTCTATTTACTCTATTAAAACGGGGATTTTTTTTTTTTTCTTTAGAATTATCAAAGCCATTGCTTATTTTATTTTTGTGTTCGGTATCAAGATTTTCTAACATACCCTGTGAATATTTTCATAACTGTGTTTAACTACAGGACTCCTGTTTCATTCTTCTTTCTGTTAAAGCCAGAGACATGTAAACAAGTCATACAGTATCCAGTTAGTGATGCATATAGATATATATATATAATTGGGATAATGCTGCTATAGCTATTTAACAACAACTAGCCTTCAAATGACTTGTTTCAAGGATGTACAATACTCAAACCTCAGACTTGAGAGAAAATATATTCCTATTTTCCAAAGTGAATAAACTTGAGAATGTGTGTGTGCTTATGCACACTTAGGCAAAGATATCTGTACACACACAAGCGTAGGTGCTTGCTTGAAAAGAGTCTGTATTTAGCGAGCTTGATGAATAACTACAGAGTGCTTCATCAGTTTACTATGATACCATTTCGCGTTGGAGGAAATCTGAAAAAACCCTCACGAACATCCCTACCCTCCTGCGATTCGCAACTATCCAGAAAGAGAGAACCTTGTAATGACTTGGTAGCGGCTGCTGGTGTTGTGGTGGCACTCAGACAGAAGCATGGACATCTAATGCCATTTCATATGTTCCTGTTGGCATGTGCAAGACATCCTCACGGGGAAGACGCACGAGTTTTACGTGAGTCTATCACTACCAGTTAGCAAAGTGCCTCCCTACTGGCTTCGTTTCAGGAGATAGATCTCCTGATGACAGATTATTTCCCATCTCCAGAGTATAGCTAATGTTTCAAAAAACAGTTTAGTTTTGAGACCATCAATAAAAGTCTCTACTTTTTCTAGACTGTTTTTGAAAGAATGGGTTTGTGGGGGTTTTGTAACCTCTTGCTTAAGGTTCAGATATTCAGGAGATGGCTGTTTGAAACAAATGAACAGCTGAGGAAAGCTTCCCTCCCTTAAAAAAAAAAAAAAGAAAGAAAGAAAAGAACAGAACAGGAATCTACAAATTGGAGGAAGAAAAAAACCCAACATACCTAACAAAATGCATCTTACCTGATCACCTGCTGGCTGTTCACAGGTTCTCTCTGAAAGAAAGCAGTTCAGAGTGCACCCACCAAAGTCCCGCAGTTACTCCAGATACATAGCCTGGTACAAAGTAGGGTTAGTAATTCTTCTTACCCCTATTTTTCTGCACCTCTCTTCTAGATTATCTTCATGAAATCTTTCTCTTGCTTTTCAGATGTTTTTCCCTATTCCTTTGTACCGAAAGTGACCACAGGGATTACGAGTGTCTCTCCAAGCTATTTCTCTGTTTTTTAGATTGACAGTTTCATGTGAAGAATTTTAGTCTTGGTCATAGGGTTAGTACCTAGGAGCTGTTGAGAGAAGCTAGGATCAGTCAGCTTAGGAAAAAATAGCACATGAAAAAGAATAACCTTTTTCTCATGCACTACAGATTTCCAGTGCACACAGTCAGCAGATGGACGATCTCTTTGATATTCTCATCAAGAGTGGAGGTAAGCTAATGGACTCCTATGGGATGGAGAGATTGCAACCTGATAATAAAAACTCGGTACTCGAATCAAAGGAATGAAAGGAAGTAATTCTTCTAGGGACACAGGGCAGAAACTGTCCAGCCTGGATGAAATTAGCATTTCTGAAAGTTTGCAATAGTTACCTCTTAAAGAAAACATTCATCAAAACATAAAACAGTCCTCCTGCTGTGGAACTTCTCTGCTCGCAAACTGGCCCGGGCAGACCTTTGCTGTAATCCGTGCGGCACTCAAAGGATTGAAGTAACACCCGGGGTTAGTGCAGACGTATCTTACCACAACTGAAAGCTGAGCAAGGCTGTAAGAGTGGAAGCTCTTCATGGTAAAATTTCCTTAATGTAACCATGTATTATCAACTCTAAACATCAAAGGTAGCGGTACTGGGAAAAGTATGTATTAACTACATGGAGACAATGAGTATCAACTTTCTGTGTCAGTTAAATTAAGAGAGTCATCAGAAAGGAACTGAAATAACTAAAGTAAAATACAAAGTAGCTTTTGCAGTAAAAGGAAGCGGCTTTTAGGCATAATTAGGCTTTGTAGACTAGGAAGCCATTGCAATATGGGAAATGTTCTGGTGCCAAGCCATTCAATTAACTTGATGTTTTGTACTACTGTCATATAAGGATCTTGACAGCAGTGAATGCCAGGACAGAAGTGGCTGATTGTAGGCTATTAGAAGATTTTAGCCATATTCTAAACATCAAGGTATTTTCTCTCCTGCAAAGCAAATGGCTAAGTCTGCTGAAGAAAATGCAGTAGACAAGTGGCCCACGTATGCAGTGAACAACTCCAGCTAAATTAAAGAATGCTTTCATTAAAATATCGCACGGAGGGTTCAAAGAAATTCTAGCTCTGACACAGGGTTTAGGGAGCATTGGTGTGCTAACTTAAACCCTGTTTGATTGTAAAGGTAACATCTGCTCTGTATTTGTGAAGTAGCAATAAAAACCCCAAGCATTCCTGATCACCTTCACGAAAAGTAAAGCAAAGCATTCAGGGCTCTTGCACTTACATAAGCGAGTTGTGCACTGGAAAATGTTTAGTTTCTTTATGTACCTCAGCAGAGTGAGAGGGTCTGTTTAGTAATCTTTGCCTTTACCAAGCAGTCATTTTAACAGATGCTCTCACAGGTTTTAAGGATGTGGGTTATACTTTGTCAGCTATATTTTTGCTGGCAGAAACGTCACCTCTGATAGAGGATGTATTTGCATATTCAGGCCTGCTTAATCTTATTTTTGGACTCCTTTTGCACATAATAACTAACTGGAACTTAACTTTGCTTTATTTCCTTTTATTGTCACTGCAACTGCCTTACATGGAACATTCTGACAGAATAGGAATTTGGATTCTAGAATCAGGAATAAATGCATCGTAATCACATCAGTTACCTTTTAGACTCTAAATTCATCCATGTGGACACCGTACTACACAGGGATGGCACTGAAAATTGGTCCAGGAACTCTCCTCTAAATGAGGAAATGTGTTGGTTCCATAATTCTAGTTACAAGAAGTATAAACATGAAGGAGGTAAAGCCAAGATGCAGAAAATTGGGGGGGGGTTTCCATCAATATAAATATTCGAAATGTCTGAAGTGTTACTAACAGCAGAACTCTGGCACTTGTTTTAAAATACGTTGTTGTTCACAGAGTATCTGATACAGTCTGAGGTATGTAGTGCTGGTATTACCAGAACTGCAGCGTGACTCACTTCATTGAGCTCGCTGTAGACGCACACAAAAGTGGGCAGGAAAGGGGTGGAAGTTGTAAGCTGGAGGACAGGTGTCATTATATTTCTGATTTCAATAGTGAGGTGGTTTTTTTTACAGAGATTTCCCTACCACTAAAAGAAGAGCCATCTCCCATTTCTAAAATGAGGCCGGTAACGGCCAACATCACTACTATGCCAGTGAATACAGTGATATCCCGCCCACCACCACAAATCCAAATGGCCCCACCTCCTGTGTCCTTAGAACCAACAACCAGCTTGTCTATCAGTTTGGAGAACCAACTTGAAGCCCTCCTGGATGGAACTTTACCATCGGCTAATGAAATTCCTCAGTTGACAAGCACTAATGAGGACAGAGAGCCATTTTCTTTAATTGAAGACCTCCAGAATGATCTGCTTAATCACTCCAGCATTCTAGATCACTCACACTCACCCATGGAAACATCCGACCCACAGTTCACCGCTAATAATTCTTGCCTGTCTCTTGACCTTCCCGATACAAATCTGGACAATATGGAATGGCTAGATATTACAATGCCCAGCTCCTCCTCTGGACTCACTCCTCTCAGTTCTGCTGCCCCCAGCGTGTTTTCCACTGACTTCCTAGATCCGCAGGATCTACAGTTGCACTGGGATTAAGCTATAGCCAATAAGAACGCAACCTTCAAGTCTCATTACAACAGAGGTCCATTATTACAGCATCCTGATTGCAGTTAAGATAAATTAAGACAGGATTATTTGGAAGATTAAATGCTTGAAGCTAATTCCTTACTGATTTTCAAGTTTACAACAGCGAATTACTTCATACTCCTATCAGTAATGCAGATCAGGGCCCTCTGAAATCTGTATTTCACAAGTCAAGAAAGGATGGTTGCACTCACTGATTGAAAGTACCCCAAGGTAAATGCTTCGCAAGTACTTCAAAAGTTGTATCTCTGACTGTGTAATGCTTAAATGAGCAGCAAAACGTGGCTCAAATTGGAGAGGAAAAAGTAGGATTTTAGCTGTCTGTACTGATACAGGGAGCACATGTTTGGGGGAGGGTGATGTATCACTGCACTTCATTGTTCCTGTGGAGAGCCTGAGCCAGGTTCAAAATGAATTGTGAGGGCAAAGGCAAGTAGAAGCACTGGCTGGTTCAGTGAAATTTCATCTATCTCGTCCCTTAGTTCCTTCGAGTTGTTTTTGTATTTTGGTTTTGTGGTTTTTAAAACTCTTCTCCCATTCTTTAGTGGTGAGGGAAGAATTTAAATGCATCCAAAGGGATATTAAGTGTAACTGCAAGAAATCCACTGTAGCTACACCAGGTAATATTGAGAACACTGAATTTTCTATAGCAATGCTCTGGATTTAATAGTTAGGTTTTAATGTGTATATCAGACAGTTATTTCTATACTCTTTTAACTTTGTATAGCTTATTTTTGTGAACAGAGGGGAACAGAGGTCTTCAAACAAGAGAGTGCTATAATGGGAGTAATAAATATCCCAACTTACTTTACGTTTGAGGATATTTGCTAGAACATTGAATCCAGTATCTCAGAATATTAGAACTGTTTGAGGAAGTAGAACAATTTAATTAACGCTGTTGTGCACTATGATCCTGCAAGCACCTATGCAAGAATAGTCCCCGGTGCCCTCAACAAAATATGTTTGTGGGATCAGGCCGAGTTGCAGAGGTCAGCAGTGACAAGATAACCATCATTTCTTAATGAATACTTTATCTGTTGAACAGCTTTGTCTACCACTACGTGACATCAGGGAAGCTAAACGGAGAATCCGAAACAGTAGTATCAGGATGTACTGTGCTGTGATGAGAAGGCTATGTCATATCTGAAACGGGTAATAGCAAAAATTACGCTCTTACAGCACACAAAAATACTATTTTTTTTAAGCCTTGGGTTGCTGGGTTTTTTACAGAGTCTATTACGAAAACATATGGAAAAACAAACCAAAAAAAAAAAGGAAATAGAAGTAAAATACTTTGAAATTCTGTGGTTGTTTCTTAGGTAATAGCTGTTAAATGTTACCACAGAGGATGCAGGCTGATAATCAAAACGTAAAATTGGAGTTATTCCCGAATTTAGATAAAAGGAAACAATCCCCCTTTTTCCTGAACAATGGAAACGTGGTCTGTTTTCCAGTCTGAAAACCGATCTCGTCGTTTCCTCACCACCAACGTTCAAACTCGGAGTTTTGTAGGAACAAATGAAAAAAATGCCCTGATTCTTTTGCTTGCTTCTTAATGATACATAGCAAAAAAATAATGAAAACAGAAAGTAGCTGTTAACTATTTAGCAACCAGTATCCCATTAAAAGCAAATAAACAAACGGCTCCCCACAACACAGTCGTGTTAACAGCAAACACAGTAGTTCCGTCAGAAAATGTTGTAGAAATAACTGCAAGTTTACGTTTCCAGCGCAGTCTGGTTTAGTAACATGACAGAATTCCACCAGCTTCAGATAAAATAGTGAATCATATAATTCATTCAGGGTTTAAGCTGGCATGTTGCATGTTCGCATCGTATCAGTTACCAGCACTTTAAATCCTTGTGCATCTTCAGTAGTTTCAGGCCCGGATTTACTTTAATTTTAAACTAAGTACAGAAAAACAATCTATGGAGATTTTCACAGAAAAGGATGAAGTTGAAAAACATATTTCCCTCTTCCTCCTTCTTTTCCGTGCCTACGATACTTGAGTACGATATTACACACGGGCTGTCTGCCTGCCTTAAATTTGATGGTGTAGGACTCTTTGATGGCAAGGAACATTTTTTTGCATTCCTTTCCATCATGTAATCTTGGTAGCTAATACTCTGAGATACTAAGTGCCCTCAGCTGTTAAGGAATTAAGGACCCTTGGTCTGATAGGAACAACGTTCAGTGAAATTTAGTGTTCTGCAGTACTGTCGATGTATTATTTGTGGTACACAAGAGATCATACCACGTATGTGTGGTTAAGAGTTACCCCTTTTTGACCCTGCCTTCTGATTAAATAAGAGGCAAGTAAATTAATTTTTAGAGGACAAATTAACCTAGAGCAACTGTCCTGTCGTTTTTGATGTGCATGTAAATAGAGCTTAAAACTGGCAAAGTCATCTTGCTACAAAAAAAAAAAATACATAGCGGCAACGTAGAATGTTAATTAATTGATAGGAATCTATGTGCAGAAACAAACCCAGACAGCTGAGACGTGTTGTTATCAGTACACTATAGCTTTCTACTCTAAAAGTCTATTTGCAAAAATGAATAAATAATATTAGTAAAAAAAGAAAATAAGGGATCATTTTAGTTTTTGAAATACTCTAGTGTAGGGAATGTGCGATTACTTTTTTGTACATTTCAGAATTGTGTATTAAACCTTCTATATAATGGTTTGCTTTTAGACTTCGTTCTGAAATGTGATCTATTTGCCACCGTTCGATATGCCCGTTACGGCAGAAGTAGGTTTTGCTTAGACTTTTGTGCGTGCATGTTTTACACGATGTTTTTGTAACACAAATACAATACATCTTAGAAATTCATTCGTGACTGTGCAGTTGGACTGTACAGAACTGAATATTTCTCATTAAGAGAACAGTTGCAAAGGAAAGCACTGGCACTGAATTTGCCATTTAATGGCTGCCATATATGAGCGGAGCACATCTTATCGGATGTGGTGTTAGCAGATCGTTCAAAGTCATTAGGAACACCACATTACCGGTGTGAAAATTGGAAGTTGGTGTTTACACTTCCAGACACAGAGGGAGCTCAAACATATGTTTTACAAGCCTAATGTTGATCAAGAGAAGTCACATCCTGCATTTGCTACAGAAATGACATCGGTTATGCACTTTTAGTGCCATTCAGCAGCGGTTGAGGCAAGTGAGTTTACAGGCAAAATTCTGTTTAACGCTGTAAGTAGTTAAGAAACCACTGTTACAAATTTATCAGTTCTCTCCGAGAATAAAATGAGTTTAATGTCGTTCATTCTCTACAGAAACTTAAAGTCTATTCCAGAAACGTGGGCTTGCAGAATCAGACCTTTAAAAAGCTGAGGCCACAGGTTTTAAAGATAACCACCATTTAATACCGAAATTTCTTTCCAAGGTATTTCTCAGTTCACCGACAGGAGTTACGTTGAAGGAAGTTTCAGTATTAAACATCTACATTACGTAATCTCAAACATTCAGATGCCTGAAGAGCGTACGCGCGGTAATTGGAAACCAAGCACAAGCTGCAGAACTGTTTTCAAGGCAGAGAAAACGCAACCACAAAATACACTTAACTGGAAGGGCATTATGTAATGAAAACACGGTAAAGCTCACAGTTACTACTTGGGTGGCGTCTTCGGCATATGAGAAACACAAAGCAAATTCTATTAAAACTGGAAAAAAAAAATTCTCCCACCTATCTCTAGTAAATGTTGAAGCTCTTTATACTGTGGTGTATTAAATCTCCTTCTGATGGCTTCTGGACCATACTACAGATGGGTTTTTTTTCTCTCCGAGACACGTAGAATGGAGTTGCCTATATTTATATGGCCAATAAAGAGCAACCGATAAAACCTGAAGCTATGTCAGATTTCCTTCTATAGCAGTTTGCTAGGGATAAAGAGCAAAAAAAGAGACACCTGCATCATTCCGCAGGGTCCGATTCTGAATACGAAGACTTTTCAAGTTAAAAGTGCATAAATGTATTTGTGGAATCTAGCCAAAACAGCCATTCTAGCCACGAGAGCAACGTCTCAGTAAGAAGCAGGGAATGGTAACTACATAGTCACCCTATTTTTATAAAAAATACATCTCAGATATTCAAAACACAGCCTAGCAGAAATTACAATTATGTAACAAGTTAAATAGGAACCAAAGCATCACCATTTATATTGCCAAAGGAGGCACTTTGTATTTTGAAGCATAGGAAATTAAATCCCCGAAAGTATCGTCCGTACTTTTTTAAAATTAAGGATGTAGATATTTTCAAAGCTGGTTTTGATGTTTAACAGTAAATATTTTGTTTTGTTGTTTGAGAAATTTGCATTAAGTAATAGCACAGGCTTTTTTTCCAGATAGGATTTTTCTTCACAGTACTGCTTGCAGTAGAAACAACGCTAACCCTAGTAGGTGTTTCTCTCCTTATTTTCATAGTCATAATTACGTCTTAGCATCTCATTTTGTGAAAAGAAGACGACAGACACCTGTCGCTAGGGCCCTCTTCGGTAGGCACTACTTTATTAAATGCAAGTTATGGCAATCAGGGCGTCAGTTTATGTATTGCCTTTCTATAAGAAACCATGATGCCTTTGTATTTGCTGTTTGCACCCTTGAAATCAATTCCATACGTTTGAATGCCATACGTTTTGCACATTGTACTGTATATATGTAATGCATACTGTATTTTTATATGTGTACTACATTTATCAAATCTTTTGTACATAGTGGCAATATTGTAGCTACCGAGGACATGTTTGATATTTCAGCATTTTTGCTAAGTGTCTCAAATAAAAAAGGAAAACTGTGTTCCGTTGTCCGTGCTTACTACTCGGAAGTGGGAAACGCCATTAGTAATTAACGACCAACAAAAATTCTGAGTCTTACTCATAAGAAGCATTTGGCCTGTGTTCCCAGTACCTTTCTCACAAAAAGGAATGAGATTTGCGGTTGGACGGACCCCAAAGGAATGATGGTTTGTCTTCAAAATCAAATCCAAAAGCTGTAAGAACAGAGATTTCCTGACCTCTCAAAATGTAGGCTGGGACTGCTTTGGGTTTTTTAAGCAAGAGTTATTCATTCCTTTCCCGGTTTTTATTCTTTTCTCAAGAAAATGTAGGGTAAGAACCCAGACTTTTCAGTACTTGTCACATTATGAAAAAAATAAATAAAATCTTAATGGATGCACCAGTGTAACTCTCTTACGTAGCGGGTAGAAACGTAAGCGTGATACTCTGTGATCGGGCGAGCTTCCGAGTATTCACCAGGTAGCTGGACCTCATTTGTGAGTCAGATGCAACATTTCATTCACTCAGGCAAATGAACTTTTATGGACCTCTCAGAGTGAGGTCCCAAACTGCTAAAATACCACGGCAGTGTATTTCACCTTGCAATACAGATTTCTGCTCCTGCTCCTGCTTGAGCTACATTGTCACGGATACAAGTAAGTTCATATGGGCGTTCTTGTCGGGCACAAAATACTGCAATTCTTTTTTATAGTTCACAGTACTAGGCTTCAATTTTTCAAGAAAGGAAACAGTATTTGTGTTGCGTTTCTGAATAGGAGCTAGGTGTAATTCTCTAACAGTACAGAATTTGTAAAGAGACGGGAGTAAGTACAAAGAATAAGGCTATTGTGAGAGAAAGTACGGGGTGTTCCAGAAATACAGTGAGGCAAAGAAAGGACTAAAAAGTTATTTCTGATGTAGAAGGGATTGTACCCATTTTCTCTCGGGACTCTCCTGAATTCTTCCAAGGTTTTCAAGATGTGCTGGACTGTGGGATTTTGTGTTTGCATTTTGTACTCTGCTCAGCCTGTGTTGTAGAACACCTCTGTGCTTTTCATCAGGGTAACGGGCTATGGGCTGTTCAATAGGCACGAGCTTCCTTTCATGATGCAGCCACTTCATTTAGGTATTTACGGCACTGTACTTCCTCTTACGGGGGCAGTCCCCGTCCTGGATGACCCACCCTTTCCTTATGAAAGTCTGTTCTACAAGTGATGACAGCAGAACTCGGCCAACTATTACAAAACCCACAAAGCCGTAAGCGGTATGCATGAAACCAAATTAAAACTTACTAATATGCCTTCTAAATTTCATAAAATATCTTTTCTGTATACACTCTAATAATTCTAGAAGTTTCTAGGCTATATATGCCACAAACTTACCGTCAGATAGCACACAGCACAGAAACTGCAAAACAAGTTCAGCACTATTTGGCTATGCTTTTTTGTGTTACGGAACTTACAGTTGGAACGTACCAGAGATGAAGGACTCTTTCCGGTGCCAGACGGCAGTCTGGCGGGTCGACTGTTTCACAAAGACCAAGAAATGGAAAGCATAATCCTCCCTCCCAAACTGTGTTCATATTAATATTACGGTGATGTTAACACCAAGACAGGACTGATGAAGCTTCAGATTATGCTGAATGTTTACCACAAACTAAACCAGGATATATTAAACCATCTTCCACAAAAGGCCACCATCCTATTTGTATCTATGCACTATTAAATAGTCAGTGATCCTGCCCGTTACCCTGTGTATTATACAACTGTTGCTAAAGCGTGACATACTTCCCAGATCACTTGTACTGCCCCAAGTCAGGTGTTTCTTTGCTAGTAAGGCCACTCCCCATGCTCTAGTCTTCAACCCCACCAAGACTTCGGAAAGAGAATCAATGTAACAAATTAGAGAAGCATCTGAGATGCAACAACTGAAGTGGTTTGGTTTGGGGTTTTTTTCAAGCGTTTATCCAAAAATGTGCAGAGTAAGAAACATTTCCCTCCACATAAAAAATTACCTGAAGATGCATCTCTGCCGAACAAGGACTGTAGGGCCACTCTTCTGTAAGGCTGCATCATTCTGGAATGCGCCCGAGACAAGGGATGTTAACTAAAACAGTGAACAGAAACATTCTTTCTAAAGCTAGGACAAAGTCTAAGCTCAAGTAATTGACCTTTGAGAAGCATTACAGCTACCCCATAGCAAGTCTTCAAACCTCAGTCACACAGTTCGATTCTGCAGCAGCGCGGTTGGTCCCCTGCATCTCCTGAAAAGAGGCAGATGTGTAGAAAGGCCTCGTTTTGTACGGACATTAAAGCCCCCTCCTAAAGCAACACCTCCGTCTCTTAAGAGTGAGGCTTAAGGAAGGAAGAAAAAAACCCTGATGATTATTTTCTCCTTCCAACAAAATCTCTGATGTTATCTTTTCAGCACTGGAGTCTTCTAAAGACTTCCTTTAGGAAATTCAGGTCGTGCTTTACAAAATATTTTGTCAGAAAAGAACGCTGCATAAGAAGGATTCGGCAGAGTGTGTTTCACACAGAGCCTGAACGAGTCTGATGACCAGCCGGAAAGACACTTCCAAACAGAAGTATCCAGACATCAAAAGACACCACAGGCAGTTGCACGTTTTAAAATCAAGTTTAGGGTTTTGGTTACAAAATCTACCATTCTGATAACTCACCGTTAAGCAAAACTTCGTTTAGATAGGTAACAGCAGCTTTTCTTCCAAACACATTGAGGAAGTCGGGTTCAGAAAGGGTCGCTTACCCTTTTCAAACCGAATGAAGTATTTCCTCTTGACCTACTCAGATCTTTATGGTTTCACATTGAACTTTCATTCCCCCTGTAGGGTTACGGAAGAACTTTAGCGTTAGAAGTTTATTTACCACTACCTGC
Organism: Ceryle rudis; assembly: GCA_033439905.1. Classification (NCBI taxonomy): domain Eukaryota; kingdom Metazoa; phylum Chordata; class Aves; order Coraciiformes; family Cerylidae; genus Ceryle; species Ceryle rudis. The sequence continues at coordinate 67,044 of JAAGNO010015226.1, forward strand.
TATTTCTGATGCCAACTGAATAGATTTATGAAAAGCGTAGCGTACGTGGAGAGAAACAACTCGTGGGAATTCCACATAACTCAGATAGTACCCCCTGCTTCCTCCCACCACAAAATTACTTCTCAGCTCACAAAGATACAAAACCATGAATGAAACAGACACAAACCTGAGCTGCACAGGAACTGTGATGACAAGTCACAACCGGCAAGAATCACTCCTAAAATAGCGTGTTTTGTAATATGCTAGCTGGCCAGAAACGGAAGAATATCAGTCAAACTGATACACTAAAATCTCTTTCCTTTTGCCATCTTAGTAATAGTGAAAGGAACTCCTCTTCAGCTAACTGTCCCTCCAGGGTCACTCCTTATCATAGAAGTTGTAGGTGTGAGAGTTGAGTGAGGCAGCTTCCACTCCTACCCGCCCATCGCACTTCTGAAGTGCTGCAGCGATCACAGTGACCAAGACAAAAGCAGAATACAGGAGTACTGCTCTGGCTGCCTAGCTTTCCACAGTCCAGGTGAGGGTACGTACGTCGAAGCTAGCAATGAACGAGGCTAGGGGACGAACTCCAGCAAGCGTTCGGGTTGCCCAGGCCATGAGTTACGCTGGCAGGGACTCAAAAACCAGAGTGAATCACCTTTGGGACAGCTGTGCCGGGGAGTAGCAAACACCCTTAACATGGGCTAACTACCCAGTAAGGTGATTTAAAGTAGGCACCTTTCACTGCAGGTGAAGTAAATTCAAATGACTGTTTGCTGAAACACAGGCACACATCAAGTTATCACAGAGAAGCTGACTTTTAAAGAACCGAAATTTGTTCATCCAGTCAATCAGTCAGGCATGAGTTCTCCAGATCCAAAGATATATTAATCTTTTAACACACCTGCATTACAGAACCACTGATCTCAACCTTTACAAAGGTACCTCTGACGTGTTTATCTGCTTCTTCTACAAACCAAACCAACCAACCAACCAAACCCCAAACAAAACCAAACACAACAACAACAACAACAAAACAACCAACAGGACTGCTCATAGCTGGGATCAGTATCCTCCACAGGTCAAGAAACAAAATTCCTCTCATCCCGGAGGATGGAATATAACCGCGGTGTCCAGCAAAACTTTCATAGGGAATTTAAAAGGATCTCCACAATGAACAGTAAATGAAAACTAAAAGCTTCGTTTTCAGGTCACACTTGTAAATAGCTAGGAGACGAAATCTAGAAAAACAAGTATTTTAGTATCTTTTTCTGCATTTCACAACAGTAAGTTGCTGTAGGGAACAAGCACCCGACACTTAGTGAGTTTAACAGTTACCGTTTATTTAGCCAAACCTTCTGCATTTTTGTTTCTTTTCTCGGAGGAGGAAAGATTTGTTCCCCTCTGTTCTTTCTGGCCTGAGGAAGACTACATTGCTTCCATACGTGTACTGCTCTAGAGGTAAGAGTGCCACCTTTTGGTAAGGAAAACCCCAGCTGCGGCACCACCCCCTCCCGGGGAACACCTCTCTGCCGCCGCAGGCCGCGCCTGGCCTGGCCCGATCCCGTCCCACCGCCGCCGAAGGCGGGAACGCCCCGAGTCCCGACGCCTCGCTGGGGCCGAGGCGGGAAGAGGGCGCTGCCGCCGCGGACGCTTCCTCAGACAGACGGAGCAGCTCCTCGGCGTTCCCCCAGAGGGAGCGACTTTCCTCGGCCCCCGCGGCGGGCACCTACCGAGGAGGGGACCTGCGGCCAAACCCGCCACGCCGGAGGGACGCGCGGCGGCCCCTGGGGCGTGACGGG